>JAJOOO010000990.1:0-172703 GCA_029582685.1 Solanum piurae
AGGAGAAACATCCAGGTTATTTGTGTAGCAGGGGATTAATTATAAATTAAAAGCTAAAAACGTGCACAATGAAACAGCTTAATATGGATGACAATATATTGAGAAATCAGCTAACTAAAAACAATGAAATGAAGCAACCTGGATCTTGGCACAACTAAGTGTCAATATCACCTGCAGATAGCTACGAGCAAAAAAATTGGAACTAAAAAAGATATAACTTTCTCTTGTACTTGTGAATGAATGAAACCCCTCCCCCCCTTCTTCAACAAAGATTACAAGCACTATCTATATATCAGATTGCATTACAGTGATAGTATCAAATATAAGAGAACTATATATTGCATTCATAGTGATTTTTCTATCACAAAACATTTATACTAAGGAGAATCATTAGAAATATTTGTGCAAAAAAAAGATGTCCGCGCACAGTTGTACAAAAACAAAAAACAGTGGAAAAACATGTGTGTACCACTTTATGTGCAGAAAATAAAAAAAAACAGAAAACAGTTATATTTTAAACAGAGATCAATAAAAAAAAATACAGGAAAAATATGTGTTTGTGCCACTCTACGTGCAGAAAAAAAAAAGATCAGTTAGATTTAAAACAGAGATGAACTACGAATGCAATATATCGAACAACCACATGCTTTATAAAGGTGATTTTTCTCACACTCTAGGCTTATCAGAATGACACACGCGCCACTGTTGGAGATCTCCCAGCCATAGATGGATCACATTCAAAGCCTAATCTTAATGGGAGTAAAATCAAACAAACTTCATCCATGAATTCATCATCCAACTCTTTGAAAATTAAAAAAACTGAAGCCATGATGATAACTATTTTAGAAGGAGAGTTGGAATGGAAAAGAAAAATTATCTCGATCAACCTTAGGTTGATTAATTCAAGTAGAATGGAATGGAGAAAGTGATTCCTCTCCAGGGATCACCCACAACCTAAATTTCAAAGAGCCCCCATCGTCCCAATTTAGAAAATACAGAGTGAAAAGATTTGAGGAAGTGCCGGTGGATCGCAGCTGAAGTGTGTCGATGTTAGACCAAGAACGGAGCAGATTTAGCAAGATTCCAACTCAGGGGAGTATTCGACGTATCTCAAGGAACATCTCACTAAAATTTTGAGTAATTTTGAAAATGAATGGCTGTTCTAAATCTCCGACAACAACTCCGAGATACTCATCAAACAAGCAAATGGTTGTTCTAAATCTAAAAATCAATTGAATCTGAAGGATCGCCGACCTGAACACAACCAGGTCCAAATGGTGAATGGCCTGCAAGGCTCAAGAAATCACAATGAAGAACAGATGGGAACTCATAAGCACTCAAATCACTTGGCACCATCAGGTTCTTCAAATTCTTCTTCGAATTTCTCTTTCAGGATCAAAACTCAAGATCAATCAAATATCCAAATCAGGAACGATGCGGAACTAGGGCATAATCCCTCCAACAAGTCGAAAGGAAAGGTTCACATAACTCACATGGAAGCAACTACTGTGACAACTCAGGTAAATCAACAGCCTGTGAATGAATATAAAAATGCTATAGAGGTTGCGCAGATCGCATCAACACAGAAAGTAGGGACACCATTACATCTAAAACATAGAGAACCATCAGGTATGCCTAAATCTCATAAACATGCTAGTCTTAATACTATTGATAGGAATAAGTTTGAGGCTCAGATACAACATGTAAATGAGTATATGCAGTTAGAGTTTGATATATTGTTACTTACTTGGTCAGCAAAAAAAGTCAGTGGTCATTCAGTTGATACGGGTGATGTCATATGCGGGTTATGTGATTGTTGAGCAGCAATGAATTCTTTCATATTTCTTATTTCTTTCATCACATCTTCTAAGGTAGACAAGCTTTCATTCAAGGATATGTTTTCCTCATTCAAAGATTTATTTTTCTCTTGAGTTGCACGTAGTTCAGACAGTAATTCAGCCTTTGAAGAAGTGCCACCTCTCATGTCCTTTGCCTTTACTCCACCCCCAAAGCCAAATACATGGCTACGAGTTTGAGGTCCACAACACTTTTCTACAATATATATGCTAGGCAGAGATGGATCAACTTTTAGTGTTTCTTCGATTTGATCCTACAAAATATAAAAAGTACATTTCAACATATTTCATAATAATTTGAAGTAATTTACTTATTGAATTTACCAAATGAACGTATCTCTTGAAAGATCTCAAGTTTGCTAAATTGTAACACAAATGTAACTATAACTATTTCTACTTTCTATGTACAACACCACATGAGGCAATTTGTATCCGTTTTGTTGCTTCTTACATCTTCTTTGAGTTCGAGTTAATTTGATTGTAAAAAAGTATGATCAATTCCTTAGACACACACAAAACACAATGATATGATCCATTTATAATACATAATAATTCAATGGTTCTTTTGCGATTACTAATTTATTTTAGTTAGATAGAAATCTTTTAGGAATTAGTTGCACGTGGTTACTTATTTGGATCAGTTTTCATAACTGCAACCACTTTCCTGTGTGCTCTGTTAGTCTTAAAAGATAAACAATCGTTCACTTGTAATTTAGAATAGATTTCTCTAGTAGAATACAAATCCCTGTATCTTCTCTCTAAACACTATTTTTAACTCATGACCTGTGAGAGCCTCTGTTCAAGAGTAGCTCACTATTTTGTTTCTTTAGGAGCAGTCATTTCTCTTATGACTGATCCCCTTCTTTTTGGGATCTTATCACACTATAAACATGAATATACTTCAAAAAAATTGACCAGCTAATCTCAAAGAAGAAGAGTACTTAAAACACGTAGTGTAACTCGAACAAATCAACTATAGAGAAGAAGAAAAAATCAGCTCCCAAAGGAGAAAGCTTACCAGAAAGTTGAACAAACAGAAAAGAGATAGTGATTCAGTTTTACAAGAACGGAAAAAAATATGGTGCAACTATTAGAACGTATCTTCTTGAAAATCTTGAGTTTTCCAAGTTTTGTAACCTAAATGAAACTATCGTTGTTTCTACCTACTATGTACATCATATACAAGAGGTAATTTGCATCAGTTCTATTGCTTTCTTCATCTTTCATCATCTCGAGTTAGTTTCATCGTAAAAATATGATCGATTCTTTAGGCACGCACTATACACTATGCTATAAGAAGAAAACAATCAACAAATCAAATTTAGAAAAGGAAAAATAAATCAAAGAAGAGGATCATAGCTGATATACAAGTAGACATAAATCAGAGAACCAATTAGGAAAAATTGAAAGAACGCTTTAAACAACTATTAGAATGTATCTTCTTGAAAGTTATCAAGTTTTCCAAGTTTCAGACTCAAAATGGAACTATTACTCTTTCAATATTCTGTGTGCAACACCACGTACAGGAGGTCATTTGCATCAATTCTATTGTGTTTTACATATTTCATCAGTTTCAGACGCAAACAAAACTATCATTTTTTCACTTATTCAGTTGTAACATACTACAATCTCACTTGTCTCACTTGCTCTATAATAGTTCACTTGTAACTCATAACAGATTCTCTACTTGAACAGAACTCTCTCTATATTCTCTCTTAATATTGTTTTAGCTCGAGTTGTTAGTGCCTTTTTTCAAGTTTAGTTCATTATTTTTAATCTTTAGGAACACTTACTTCTTTAAGGGCTAATCGATCACCTTCATTTTTTGGATCATATCACAATAGAAAACTAAATCTTCTTTAAGAAAACTATCAGCATCTAGTCTTAGAGAACAAGAGCTCAAACAAGAAGAGTGACAACTCGAACAAAACAAACAACAAATCAACTTTACAGAAAAAATCAAATCAACTCGTAGAAGTGGATACCTGAGATCCGAGTGAACAGAAGATATAGATTTAGTGGAATCACTGTTAGGCAAACCTCTGCTTTCTCTGTTCTGAGAAAACACATATGATATACTGATCGATGAGACCTGGGTTGCGTTTGTTGCTAGCTAGGCAGATCGACCTGTGCTTTCTCTGTTCTGAGAAAACACATATGAAATACTGATCGATGAGACCTGGGTTGCGTTTGTTGCTAGCTAGGCAGATCGACCTGTGCTTTCTCTGTTTTGAGAAAACACAGATTTTTAGTTGAGAGCTAACAGAGATTGCTGTAAAGAAAGAGTTGTTAGGGAAGATCGTTGCTAGCTAGGGTTGTTTGATTTCACGATATATTTTGAGAAACAAACTAAAACATCTTTTCTTTTCCTTTTAGAATTTTAATCAGTAATGAAATTTTAGGCGCCTAATTTTGGTGAAAATAAATGACTTTTTTTTAACTTTTCATCAGTTCCCACCTTTTAATATATTTCTCAAGACCTCTAAATTTTAATTTGGGACCAGTTACTACTTTTTCTGGAGACCAGATTTGGGACCTTCACAATAACATACGGAATTTAAGACCGAAATAAAATCTCATCCCAATATATGTACTTTTAGAGACGGGATTATTTACTCGTCCCTAAATATTGGTCTTAAATAAAGCTTTATCTTGTAGCGGAATCACGCTGGCCGCATGGTCCGTGGTCCTTCACACGCTCCATGGACGGAGGTACCA
Organism: Solanum piurae; assembly: GCA_029582685.1. NCBI lineage: Eukaryota > Viridiplantae > Streptophyta > Magnoliopsida > Solanales > Solanaceae > Solanum > Solanum piurae. The sequence goes on from JAJOOO010000990.1 coordinate 4,575, forward strand.
AGAACCAGTAGGCACTGGCCCAGAACTACGACCCACTTGACAGGCCGTGGTTACTTCGACGGTTTGTCAGTGGCCTCGTTGGTGGCCTTCGTCAGCTTTTAAGTCAGGGTAATTTTGGTCTTTCCCCTATGCATTGGCTATTTAAACTACACCTAAGCTACATCTTTCTACTTAGTCTTAACCTACCCAAAACCTTTATTCTCCAAAACTCACCCTCATTAGAGCAAAAAGAAAAGGAAAGTCGACCAGCCCTCTTAAGAACACGCATGAGGTTTTCTTCAAGTTCAGCCCCAAAATCAAAGGATTTCTCCATAGATTTTGTCACAATGTATGTGGGATTTCAATAATGGATTCCTTTCATCCACTAGGTCCCTAGAATATAGTCAGTTCCTCGATTCTCCATATTTTGTTTAGACCTAAGGTTTGTAAAACCTTGGATAATTGTAGTGATTTAGCTGTTGTAGTATCCTTATTCAAAATAGCATGTTTCCTAGAAAGTTTGCTTGATTCCTTGTATAAAACTCAGAACCCTAGGTTGTATAAATTCTCTTAGTTCATAAATTATACTTGATAGGTTAGTTAAACAGATAATCATGCCTCCAATTTTGAATTTTCCATTATCAGTGTATAAATGTTACATTCTCATATTTGCATGTTAGTATTTTGAGCTATTCACTATTTTAGTTACATTAGTGTCATAAAAATATTCAGTTCGGATTAGACTTAACACCGAGCTGGACTAGGGTTTAACATACACTCATAATCCTAGAACTACGTGCCCTCGTAGGATTATAAGTCCCTTATATTGGGTATCAATATTAGTGATCACGCTAGTCATGCCTTTATACCCCTGGCAAGGTATATTGGGTCCTCTCGATTGGGCGTATTCATCGAACACCACGTTTAGATCACGTGGTTTATGTCGATTAATAATAGCTCCTATAGTCAGACTCTTGGTGCATTTGACCAGGTTTTCAGTATATACTTCAGCATTCTATTTAGCATGTTATGTTCATGATTAGTACTTGGTCATTGCATTCAACTTAGATTTCCATTTATGTGTCTGTATTTACATTCTTGCTCAGTTTCTGTCATTGCTCAGTTATGCTTTGTTCAGCTTATACATATTTGTTCAGCTTAGTATCTATGTCACGCATGCTCAGTACATTCCAAGTACTGACGCATACTCTGTGCTACATCCTTTCATGATGTAGGTTCAGGTACTCAGCATCCAGATCACACTTAAACCTATTCTCGCTCCGACTTCAGCAACTTCAGTGGTGAGTCCTCCTACTATGAGGACAATAGACATGCTTTCATTTTAGTCTTATTATTCAGTTTTTAGTTTTGTTAGAGTTAGCAGGGGGGCATGTTCGAGCAACTCAATTCAGTTAGAGGCTTCTCAGACATAGTAGTAGAGGCATCTTGAGTTGTTAAGTGGTGTTCAGTCATCACTATACTTTCATTATATTTTATATATTTAGATTAGCTGGGTTTTCCCCACTTTTAGTTATCCATTGTTTTAGCTTCCACATAGTACATGTCTTATTCTGTTATTCCCAGTATGCTTAATATATGCCAGACACATGGTTAGCTTGGGTTCACTTATGATCCTAGGTCCTGTGTTACGTCGAGGGGGTAGCCTTGAGGCGTGACAATATTTCTTTCTAGCCATTCTAGCATCCGCTTTTGACCTTGAAAAATTGTAAACTACTTGGTTTTCATAGCCCTTCCTATCTTTTAATTACCTCGAAGTCAAATTCTTGAAGGAGTAATACCCATTAGATCAGTCTTGGCTTAGCCTCATTCTTAGCCATTAGGTACCTTAAAGTTGCATGATTTGTTTGCACAACCACTTTGGTACCTAAAAAATATGCTCGAAACTTCTCTAACCCATATACCACAGCCAACAACTCTTTCTCCATTACGGTGTAATTCTTTTGAGAATAATTCAGCATTTTGCTAGCATAATAGTTACGATAAAAGAACTTGTTCTTGCGTTACCCAATAACAGCTCCTAGAGCAAAACCACTAGGATCACACATCATTTCAAAAGGGAGATTCCAATTGAGTACAATGATTATAGGAGTAGAGATAAGTTTCTCCTTGACTGTTTTGAAAGGTACCATACAAGAAGTACCAAAATAATGTGCTCTCTTTCTCAAGAAGTTTACACAATGAAAGTAAAATCTTAGTGAAATCTTTAATGAACCTCCAATAGAATCTGACATGACCAAGAAATCTCCTCACAACTTTTACTGAAATTGGGGGAGATAATTTTTTGATTACTTGAATTTTGGCTTAATCAACTTCAATACCATCCCTGGAAATTTTGTGCCTAAGCATATTTCCCTCTTTCACCATAAAGTGACACTTCTTCCAGTTAAGGACCAAGTTTGAATCCACACACTTTTTCAACACCATCTCCAAATTCCTTAGAAGAACCCAACGATAGAGAAATCATCCAGGAACACTTTAATGGAGTCTTCTACTATATTTGCAATGATTGATAGCATACATTGTTGAAAGGTATCCAGGGTATTACATAGCCCAAAGGGAATTCACTTGAATGTGAAGGTGCCATAAGGCCATGTAAACATTGTCTTATCTTGATCCTCCGGTGCAATGGAGATTTGGGTGTACCCATAATATCTATCAAGAAAGTAATACCACCCCTTTTCGGAAAGCTTATCAAGTATCTGATCAATAAAGGGCATGCGTAAATGATCTATTTTGGTTCATGAATTAAGCTTTTGATAGTCCATGCACACACGCCACTCAGTGACTATAACACCTCGAGATCAAGAGGGCTATAAAAGGTGCCAAATGGGAGGTCACCAGCCCAAAACTGAGTTGTGGGCCCCTTCATAGATCCCTTGACGGGCCGTGAACGGAACCATGGCTCGTGGTGGTGCTCGAGAACAGCTTCTAGAACCTGGACAAGAGGGGCTCCTCTCCTATTAGCCTCTTGGACAGCCAGTGGTGAGCCTCATGTTTTATTAACTAAAAAAATAAATATTAAGATTAAAGATTGATTAGAGTCGCAACTTAATTTTTAAAGAAAAATTAAGAAAACTAATTTTCAAATTATCTAAAACAGAAAATCAATTGAAAATAATGTAAGGGGGGTTCGAAGTTCTCATTAACATTTCAGGAAGGGTTTGAACGAACCTAAAATGCCCGCTAACACGCGGTTATCTGGTATTAAAATATTTGGCTAAATAACTTAAAAGATAAGCATGCTTAATTAAGTTGAGAAAATAAACAATTTAAAAAATTTAAAGCTATCTTAAGGGGGAGAGGGAAATATTAAAATATTATTTAAGTATACTGTTTTGCAAATATTCTTAAGAGTCATGTAGAAAATAAGTAGTTACTTTATTTTAAATATTTACTCCAAAATGGCTATCCTTTGGGGAATTGAATTATGAAACCTGAAAATTAATCTAATAAATAAACACACAATAATAATTTAATAAATAAGGAAGTAAATAATTGGGATCAAGTCTGGTTCTGCCAGCCTGGACCAGTACTTGGGCCTAATTTATGCTTTTCGACTTTTAGCCCATTTGTACCGGACCTAGGCTAACTTGAAAGTGACTTTTCATTGGGACTTTGGCCCAATTTCACCTGTCCTAAAAACTAACAAGATAATAATAATTAAAAACAAAGGGCTTAGGCCCAATAATAAAAGAATATAACTTCTGGAATTTTGGGGGCTCTTTGGGTCCACTTCTACTACATTTATACAGTGTATACAACTGTTGCATATTGATGTATCACACTGTATTTCAGTGTATTTTTGGCTCCCGGGACCTGTACATCAATTTTCAGGGACCTCTTCTTCAAATCCACTTGTTGGCTAACTCGATAAGAGAGGATTTGGGCTTTTATGGCTCATTTAGAGGAAGCAAGAGAAAAGGCGTCACCCACGGACTCGGAAAGGGTTCACAAAACAAAAGAAAGAAGACAAAATTAGCCTATGAATCAAATAAGACAAAGGAGACACAACTTCATTGAAATAAAAAATGCGATTTAAGAAATTCAAAACCAAGACTCAACCAAACTCAACTGTTATACTAAAATAACATATAATTTTTAAGGAAGATAAAAACAAACTAATTAAACAGTGACAATAATTAACTAGCAAACTTCGATACCTAACAACAAATGAAGGTTAAGCAAGGAAGGTAAGCAATAGCTAAAATAAAAGATGCAATTCCAACTAACCATTCACTGGATAAGCTTAAAAAAATAGCAGAGACATACCAATAGCACCTTATCGGACAAGAGGACCTGTAATCAGAGGACAAACAACACAAACAAGATAATATTCCAGTAGCTTGAAGTAAACAGTTTATTAACATCATTTTAACTTAGGCTTAGTTAGGAAGAAACTCGAAATAAGCTAGGCTAGAATATCAAGTAACAACAATATATGACAAACACTATTACATTCTGGTGATCTGACGACTAGTATTTATTTCTAATGAGCAGGCATCATAAAGAAGCAAATAAAGTAGTAAACTACAACTCACATAATTTATACTAGTAGAAGTAGCAAGAAAACGAAAACAGCCTCCATGTACTAGTTAACATAAAATGAAATCACCTATAGAAGGTGATTCCAAACTCCATGACTGAATCATAACTCCACAACTAACAAGATGAGATAACAATGAAATTAACAAAAAAACTTTAACAATAAGAAATGAACTCAAGACCGCACAGAATCATTAATACTTCAAGTTAACAAGAACGAGCAGCAACATCTGAAAAATAAAATAGCTACAACTCCTTTTTGCAGTCTACAAGGAGTTAAAATACTCATGAAATATAACATCTGAACAACTCAAAATGATCAAGAAGTAAACAATCTTCACATTAGTTGAGCAGCAAGATCATACCATCAATTCATACAAGTTAAGCTATTGTTATTTTACAACAAAAGATACTAAATTGAAAAGGAGTGTTACCTTTCTCAGTACAGTGAACTGAGCCGACAAGCTGAAGAAAATTGACTTCACCACAAACAGAGCTTCGCCAAATTCCGACAAGCTCCGACGAATTCAATTGAGAAAATCACTAAGCTTTTGAGCTCTTAATGTATTTTTGTTGTAGCTATTTCTTGAGATTTTTCTATTTCTAAATCTATTTCTTTCAATGGAAATTTCCTCTGATTTGGTTAACAAATTAGTGTTTAAAAAAATCTTTCTCGAAACTTGAAAGAAGGGAAGTATATATAGAGAAAAAGAGAATTGATTAGGGGAAATGGGTGAATATTTGGGTGAATTCGAATTCAAAATTTGAATCTCTCCTTCAGAATAAGGTCGAACAGCTGGAAATATTACCATTCTCAACGGAATGAGAATGGTATCAGTCCGATTCTCGAGTGAAGACCGATTGGGACACATGATTGTAAAAATTGGTTGATTCTCGAAGATTCCTAGGGTACAGAGAGGAGAAGGAGAAAAGAAGAGAGCACGCACCAATGGGTTGCAGGAGCTCGAGTCGCAATTTCCGCTGGGCTGAGTTCACAGGGCTGCTGGATTTCGCTATCGTACTATCTTTCATTCTGTCCCAATTTTCACGTGAAAAAGAAGAAGAACAAGGTGGGGTCTGTGTCGCATACTGCTGTTGTGCAATTGATTGTAATGTTGGAATGGGTATTACTATAAACGCTGGGTTTCTTTGTTGAAGTTGGTGGGCTGCCATATGGGATTGGGTCAATTGAGAATTGCAGTGGAAAACGGGCTACTTATAATTAAAATTTGGGCTGGAAGGTTTCTTGTTAGGGTTGTAATAAATGAGCTAGATTTTGCAAATACAAGATGGCTAAACGGATTGCAATTATAGCCATATAGAATTCAAAACATAGCAGAATTGTGTTAATTTGATGAATCTGGTTAGAATTTAAACGTGATGAATTCATACTAATTAATTAACAAGCTTCTTAATCTTAAACAAAATTAAATAATTAACTTAATTATAAAATAACCAACTCAAATCATAACCATAATTTGAACTAATCTAAATTTACAAAATATTTAACTAAACGTAAAATCTTTTGAGATGATTTTCAAATATTTATAAGATATACTAATATACACATAATTATACACATAATTATATAAAAACAAATATAGTATTTAAAAAAATTAAAGAAAGGCAACAAGACTATTTAAAAATAACTTGCAAACTATTTTTTATTGAAATTTTCTAAAACTAATTATTACAATTTTTTTGAAATTGAAGAAGCTCCATGATTAATATACATTGTGAAGGGTCAAAATTGGGTTTCAACAACTATCCCTCGTTTGCCTTCTATTGATAAAACATATTCGAGGCAAACAAAATTGACGAATCCAATATTGACCAACCACACCATTATTTTTAGGAGAGGTGTTTTGGGTACGAACTTTAGGAAATATGGCCGAACCCTGGTGTTGGGTTTCCTACATATCTCAGGCTATATAAGAATTTAGGCCATTTTTAGTTTGATACACTTGATTGAACGCACGATTATGAAATAATTCAAAAGCTAACTCGATATCAAACTATGAAGAGACTGGAATGCTCGAAAATAAGATTTAAGAGAGAATGTTGGATTACATCCGAGTTTTCAACATTGATCCTGCCTACATATATCTCAACTTGGGGAATTAGGTTGTTTTTAGTTCAACTCAATCGGTTGAAAAGGAAATCTATTATGCCAGATATCCTTCGGCTCTTGAAGAGTGACAAGGAAGTCGAATTATGAAAAAGAGGCTTGCAACCTCTTAGCCATGAATGTGGTGAAATGCACATCCATAACTAAGAACTTCCACGAACATAGTTTCCAAAACTCTTGGTTTATTGTCACTCTGATTGGAGAGTTGCTTCCGGTTAGAGTCAAGGTTTTCTGAAGGAAAAAATAAAACTAATAAACCTAAAGAACCCACATGCCTTCTGATAGGGGTGATTTGATTGTGGTGGACGTCGTTCCCCAGCTCGCGTTCGAAGAGTTTGATACTCCTCTTTGGACTATGTCCAAGTTCACTGCTAAGAAAAGTTCCACGTTATGCTGCATCCTTATTGATGTCGTCCACACCTGTTGTTTGATGTGAGAATTCATCCTCTTCGATGCTCTCGACAAAGACTGAAATAAACTTGTTAGTAGAAATTGTAATTGAAAAAAGTAGTAACATCTCTTACGACACTTTCCGGTTATGTTCTTGCACGTTTCTGTGGATACAACATTGTCTTTGTATTTTTAAGTCACTCTTGCTTTGAAAGATGTCATATAGGTAGATTCAGTATATGTGTGCACACTCAAAGCAAATAATTAGTAGATACAGTGCCGCTTTAGCTAGCGGCTTTAGTCAAAAAATGAAGAAAGACATTCATATAACAAATGAGTATATCTTTATAGATAGACATAAACATTTTTTTCAACTAAATGAGAAAATAAAGAAGTATTGAGAGTAAAAGATAATGGATAACACTTTCAAACACCGTATGTCCATTACAACTCATAATTTGCGGAGGATTTGGAGATGTCATTGCTTGTTTTCTGCATGGCAAACTCCGGTGATCCCTGCAATGAGCTAGATGGCTTGACAATAATTCAACCGTAATGAGGTGGATGCTCGGTAATAGTACAATTGTAACGAGGTGGAGGCTCGATAATATTTCAACTCTAACGAGGTGGAGGCTCGATAATATTCCAACTGTAATGAGGCGGAGGCTCGATAATTTTCCAACTGTAATAAGATGGGAGCTCGATGATACTCCCACATTAATGAGGTGGATGGATTGATAATAGTCCAACTGTATGAGATGGCGGCTCGATAATAGTCCAACTGTAACGAGGTGGAGGCTCGATAATAGACCAACCGTATTGAGGTGGAGGTTTGATAATATTCCAACTGTACCAAGGAGGATGCTCGATAATATTCCAACTGTAACAAGGTGGAGGTTCGATGATATTCTATAACGACTCAGAAAATTAGTAAGTAAATTAGAGCCTAAACGTGAAGATTAACGTCAAGGGTTAAGGGCAAGGGCTAAGGGTTTTGGGTGTAGTCCATGGTGAGGGGCCAAGGCTGCCTAAAAACTAGGCCTAGCCACTGCCTACCATCACCACGAGGGTCTTCACGACCCATGGTGGCCACCACAAGTCATGGTACCACCCGTGGTTGGCAAGACAGTGTGTCTAATATTGGTTGCAAGCCAAGGCTCTCCTTCACGAGACACTTTATGGCTCGTGGTTATGACCACGGGCTATGGGAAGGATCGTGGGATTGCCTTAGCTTGGTAGGAGTTGAGTTAAGTTGAGGAGGCCACTTCATATCTTAACGAATATCATCATTGGATTATTATGTTGCAATTCATCTCCTTCCTCATGTTTCTCGATGATTGGATTATTATGGACCCCTAGATTTGTCATTTTTCTCAAAGTCTTGCTTAGTTCAGGATCGTAAGGGGTCAATGGTTCGCCTCGAATCTGTGTACTTGGCATACACTAGAGTAGAAACCTGTAGAAAAAAAAAACAAAAACAAAACGTAAAATCAGGATATACTTGACTAAAGTTAAATAATATAGTTAAACTTAATCTAAAATCCGTATTCCCCGGTAGCGGCGCCAAAATATGATACGCTTAGATTACAGCTCCCTAAAGAAGTATAAGTTATCGTTGTCAAATAAAGAACCCAACTTGTAGGTTGTGGTCGATCCCACGAGGAATATGGTTCAGAATTAAACTTAAGTCACTATTATATTCATTTAGTCAAACTATTTTCGAGACAAGTAAACAAAGGAGGGGTTTTTGTAACCAAGTAACAGATTGTTGATTAAGTAACAAGTAAGCAAGATTCAAACTTTGAGTTATCAATATGAGAGAGAAACTAGGGTATATGTGTTTCCCACAAACTCTTAACGCAATAATCCTAATAATAATAATTATTTCCTAGTGTTTTACATGCAAAGTTGGTAAGTTAGGTATTCTTAAGTGATTGGTCCTCCAAGTAGGGAAATTAAACTCACACCTTGGTCCAGTTACGGGTTTATGCTTTACTAACCCTTACCTTTACCCAGATTAGACATCACATCAATGTATGGCTTAGTTTTCACCCTCACTCCAATTGACATTAGACTATTAGATAGCATTCAATAAATCTCTGTTGTTAATGATTTTCTCATTAAGAATTTTCTTGGTCCGGCAAGTAGCAACGAGGCGAGTTCTAACGCGAGCACTCGTTAAAAGGACTTCTAAGCGAAAGAATTAACAATACACGCATAAACACTATTCAAGATTCTTACTTAATTATTATTTATACTTTGTTAATTGCTCATGGTTCCCACAACCCTAGTTGTGGATTTAGCTACTCATGCTTGAAAGACCACAATTCATAACAAACAAAACTGGAGCACCCCATGGAGAGATACTCGGTCGAATGAAACCCTTATCCAACAAATCTTTCAATTTTTCTTTCAACTCCTTAAGTTCTGCCAGAGCCATACAGTAAGGAGGAATAGAAATAGGTTGCGTATCTGGGAGTAGTCAATACCAAAGTTATTTCCCTTTCGGGAGGAATACCGAGTAAATCATTTGGGAACACTTCCGTAAACACATTAACAATGGGGACCGACTCGAGAGTAAGGGTTTCAGAATCCACACCCCTCACCCTAACTGAATGGTAAATCCAACCCTTAGAAATTATTTTTCTAGCTTTAAGACAAGAGACAAACTTACCCTTAGGCATAGAATTTCCCCCTTTCCACTCTAGGACAGGCTCATTCGGGAACTAAAACTAGACTACACGAGTTCTAAAATCGATAGAAGCATAACATGAGTGCATCCAATTCATACCAAAACTAACGTCAAAGTTTAGCATATTAAGCTCTACCAAGTCAACAAGAGTAACTCTAGGGGACAAGGAAATATGACACTTTCTATAGACCCTTTTAGCCATAGTAGAATCACCTACAGGAGTAGAGACAGAAAAAGGATCTAACAAAACATTGGGAAGCACATCAAACCTCATAGCCACATATGGCGTCACAAAAGACAAGGTAGCACCGGGATCAAGTAAAGCCTAAACAGCACGTTGGAAAACTTTCAACAAACCAGTAACCACATCGGGAGAACCCTCTTATTTAACATGAGTCTGAAGTGCATAGAATTGGTTTTGTTTAGGAGCATTGGGAGCCGAACTACTAGGAGGAGCTTGGTTTCCCTCTCTTTCTTTATCTGCAAGCATTGGGCAATCCATCATTTTATAACCACTTTTACCACAACCAAAGCAACCTTTCATGCCAGCTAAGGACTTACCCTCATGCTTCCTTCGACACCTAGTACAAGTAGACATGAGAAATGAAGATCCAATACCATTCCCTCCTTAAGGATTACGGTTAGACACCCTATCTTTGTTGATCTTAGGAGGAGCATTGGAGGAACCTTGACCGGAAAACCTTTGTCAAAATCTAGGACGACCATGTCCACGGACCTTGCATGAGAAAAATTACCATCATCGGTCTCAACCCTCTTTACCTCTCTAAACTTTTCCTTAAGCTTCTCCTCTTTAATCTGTTGTGCATGAACCATGAGATGAGAGATGCCCATTTCATTAATGAGCATGGCGGTAGACACTCTTTAACTACTATTTTGGACACACCCAAAACAAACTTATTCATCCTTTCCCTTGAATAAACAACCATTGTTAGAGCATACTTAGACAATTGAGTGAATTTTAGAGAATATTACCTCACACTTATATTACCTTGTCGAAGGTTAATGAACTCAAGCACCTTGGCTTCCATCATCTCAAGGGGAAAGAACCTATCAAGAAAAGCAGCCTTAAACTTCTCCCAATCAAGAGGACATGCATCTTCCCATCTTCCTTCTTTCCATTGGTTGTACAAAATTTGAGCGACACCCTTAAGTTGATAAGCGGCCAACTCCACCTTTTCCATCGACATCACTCCCTTGATCATCAAAACCTTATAGACCTTATCAATGAACTCTTGAGGATCTTTCTTAACTTTCAAACCATGAAACTCTGGAGGATTCATCCTACTGAAGTTCCTCACTCTAGATGCCATCGTATCAACATTTGGGTTCATGGGAACCGCAACCTCCCTATTGGCTTGAGTCGTAAAAGCTTGAGATAACACTTGAAAAGCATCCCTAAACTCCGTATTTGTCACTTGTTCATCCAAAGGATCGACCGAAATTTGAGGAGCTTGGGGAAGAGCTTTTTGTTCTGCATTCTCCCTCACATTCCTTCTAGCATAATCTCTTCGAGTAGAAATATCCTGTAGAACATCAGATAAATATTAGGAGAGAGACCTTATAGAGTTAAACTCTATCACACAAATTTAGAGTAATGAAAGAAGTGGAGTTTCCTAATCATCATGTAGCCTCTCATTCATCAATGTGGCGCGCTTCACACTTATGAACAAGAATCTACTAGATGTGGCTTATGAGACATCCTAGGACCATTCTAAACCTTGTGCTTTGATTACCAAGTTTTTCACGACCCAGGGTACCCCGTAGATGTACGTAACACGACATATAGGACCCCAAAGAACCCCATACAAGACACATAGCCTTCATAACATAATAAATAGAATGATAAGAGTAAATCAATAGTCCAAGTCTAATAGTTTTATAAAAGAAAAGTGAAAGTCTAAAATAGTTGTCTCAATATAGACATATAGTACAATAGAATTCCATTGGGCCTAGCCCATATATCATATCCAAAAGTGAAATACATGAAAGAAAGTGAAACAATTAACATTCATCCTCAAAGAATGAGTACTCACCAAAGATGGATAAAAGCTCGAGATCAACCACTAGCCACGAAACTGAGAAACCTAACTTCGGACCCTACATTTAGGGAAATGTAGGCCAGGATATGCGTTAGTAAAAAACAATGTACCAAGTATGATAGGTATGCATAAAACATTTAAATCATGCTAAAAAGGGACATTTCATTTCATGACATGCAATTGACCAAGCTAAAACATGATACAGGAGAGTAAGAAAACATAAGTCATAAAACAAAGGTTAATATACGCTAATCATCTTTAAAGCTTTTGATCTGATATGAGATACTTCTTGAAGTAATCCTAGTTCATTATAAATATGGGGGATTAGCCTTAACCGACATAGAAACCATGTGTGCTATAACATGATCCCCAAGTGTCTCCCATACCGAAAAAGGTTATCCTACTTGCCAAGGTAAGGACCATAAATCTGAGCTCAAGTGGATCCACTAGCTAATGTCTATCTAGACAATCATCCTTTGGGGGAACATAGGCAAGGGATAAGGAGATTCCTACTAGAAACCCGACCTTTACTAACGAGTGAGCTTTCATCTCAATATTCTCTCAATGCTACGCATAAATCCTACACAGTAGTCAATTCTTACTTGTTCTTATTATCCATGGAAAGGAACGTCATCTTGAAAATCCAAGCTAAGTCATCATCCAAGGAAAGGTATCTTTGAATAACCAATCCAAGCTAGGTTCATTAGGATAGCTCTTAATCTTTGATTCAATTAGGTGAGAAAACCTTTTAACCTTAGAATCCTTATTATGTGAGAAAACCTTTCACATCTTTATTTGTGTGTTTAAGAGTATATCCTTTCAATAAAACAACAATAACAACATCATTGATACTTTACTCTAAAAGCATCCGTAAAACATTTGCATAGATTTCATAAGAAAATACATAAATCCATAATTTACCTTTCAAGGTTTAAAACTCACTTTCAATAATAAATACTTAGAAAACAAGGGTTAGATATGGATTTTATCATAAATTCATGTAAAGCTAGCAATACATGAATAATTTCATAAACCTCTTCATTTATAATCAAAACCCCACATCATATGCTCATAACTTGAAAACATGGGGATTAAATGGATTCATGGGGAAATCATCATAAAATCATAATATTTCATCAATTCGTGCATAATCGATCATGATTGAATCATTTAAATCAATAATGAAAAGAAACCATGATAATTGAAGAAAACCCTAACTCAACTGGGGAATTTTAACTTTGTAACGGAGGAATTTGGGAACTCCATGAATGGTAGGAATCCATGGATGAAAACTATCATACCTCAAATACAAATTCTAATCTTCAATGGAGGAATTGAGAGTTGAATTGAAACCCTAGGTTGAATCCTTTTTCTTCTTCAAGTTTCTAGAGAGAAATATTTTGGAAAGGAGAATTGATCTTCTTTTGTGAATTTGTACGAATGACTTGAACGGGCTAATTTGGGGGTGGAAAATACTTATATAGGGGTCTTAATGAAGGGTAAAACAATATAGAATAGGAGTTAATTAATTAGGAAAAGATCCAACTAACCCTAAACTTAACCGCCAGCTGCCCACCAACGGGCCACTGACGATAGGCTGTGGTCAGGACGGCGGATCATTCTGCACAACCATTGATGGTGGTCAAAAAATCTATCTTAGGATCTTGGACCACGGGCATCAACCACAGACCATGGTCCACCAACGGTCTGTTGGTCCGGCCGTGGTTCTGACCCTTTTTGTGCAGTGCCAGTTTGTCAACCATAGACCACACCTACGGTCTATGGTCCCATCCAGGGGCCGTGGGTAGCCAACGTGGGTTGAGAGTTGCAACTCCTGGAAATGGATAATTTTCCCTTTCTCCAATCCGAGGTGTTACACCCTAGTGGTGTAAATACTTTAGGAGCCTTCCTAAAGTTTGGACGAGGGAATTGTTTCTTATTGACATTGTAGTTTCGATATTTCCTTTGTGGAACCGACATCATATGGGTAGTCGTGACAACAAATACCTCATCTACTTTTTACTTTGACATATCCATATCACTAATTCTGGCAGCTTTGTCATTAGTTCGCAATGTAATAAGGTTTATGACATTTCCAATCTTGAAACCATCTTCCAAAGCTTTTCCAACCTTGACTATCTCAACAATTTTTGGTCCATCATACACAATATTCTTTCATAGTACTTAGGCTTTTGAGTTCGAATAAAAATTTTTGTGATCTCACATTCAGACATGGGAGGTTGAACTCTTGTGGCCTCTTTTCTCCAGTGAAGAGCACATTCTCGATAGTTTTCTGTAGACTTTTGTTTGATCTCCTCCAGAGAGTAGCGATCAGGGGAAACTTCTACATTATGTCCAACTATTTCAATGAAATCCTTTGCGAGTCCCTTCCAACTCGACCATTCTTTTAATTCTTGTGATGTAAACAATTATAGAGCTTTTCCGTTTAGACTTCGACTGAAGAGGCGCATCAACAATGCTTCAGTTTTTCCAACTCCCACGAGTTAATCACAATAAGATTTCAGATGTGCTAGAGGATTTGCATTTCCATTAAAAGTGATGAACTTTGGTACTTTGAATCCTTTCGAAAGGTCCAAATCCGGATGAATGCATAAATCATCATAGTTCAGTCCAGCGACTTCTGAAGTATAATTCAAATCCTTCATAGCTTTCATAATATCTTCCTTAATATTCTTCTTGGACACTTCTTTCCTAGCCCTCCACTCTTTTTCTTTCTCATCTTAATAAATTGAGTTTGGAATAATTAACATAAGGTTCGATGTGGATTGGGATTTGAAAAGTTATTTTTGGGAGCAAGGGTAGAGTGGTGGGAGGGTTTTCAGTATTTTGAGGGGCTTAGTATATCTGGGGAATGATTGAGGATTGATATTTTGAGGCGGACACAATGCTTGATAAGAAGCAGTGGCATGATGGTGATTTTGGGGTAGTTAAGTCGATGGCGGAAGGAGTTTGAGCAGAGTTGGAGAGTGGGTTCATGACATGTTCTGTGTTCGAATTAGAAGTAGGAAAGTAGAGTAGAGGCCTTCCATCTCATGGAATTTTGACAGCGACAGCCGAATTTGGCAAATCTTACTTTTTTTGGAGCTCAAGCCTCATTTCCGAAATTTGTTGCATCAACTATGCAATAAACTCATTTTGTTTAACGACACATGGCTGAACTATAGCAACTTCAGTCAGGCCAATATTTTCATTGTTCTTGGCTATTTTCTTTTTTCTTTCAATGAATTTGAATAGAGGAAGGAATCTTTGAGACCTTTAAATGTTCAACTAATTTCTCAACACAAATCAGTTTTGGTTACCTAACAAACAAAAATAACTTAAAAGGTAAACATGTTAGTCTCTGTAGGTAACAAATAATACAAGATGTCACACACAACGTAGTAAGCACACAAGAGTCACTTCATTCAAAGATAAACTAGCCCACGAATATAGGAGATGACTAAACAGACATAAATTTGTCTATTTGATTTTGGAATTAGTGAAATGAGAAAGTTTGTCTCGTAGGGAGACAAAGTCCTTTTGTATCTTTCACTGACGTACATCTGACTTTCGATTGAGATGTAACTCTAATTTATTTTCAAGAGTTGAAAAGATAGAATTTCTTAAAAATGGGGACTGAGCCATTAAAGGCTGCCTACGTATCTCATAGAGGAGAATTCAGGTCCTACGTAGTTCGCCCAACTTGAATTTCCTTTAGATTTGAGATTGAAGTTTAACCTTTTCTGAGATGGGAGAGTAAGGATTTGAAAGTGCAGATCAAATTTTGTTAGGAAAGTAAAGACTCAAGAAGTATTTGCACATACTTTCGATAGTGACTTATATTTGTGCTTAGGGGTTCTAAAAAATCTCGAATAGGAGTGAGCTAGAATATCTCCAAATAAAGCAACATATTCACACAAGTAGTTATAGCACATCAACAAATATTGTGCATTCTAAACAGATATGTGACCCTTTTATTCCAAGGGTAGGCCTAACGATTTGAAAGATGTATAACATCATTTGAAACATTTCATTGCCCCAAAATTCAAATTTATAAAATCTTTATGAATAAAACTAAATGGGGATATATAATAGGGGAAAGGGGATACAAATAATCAGTCCCACACAGGGGTACCATTCTAAGATATGTGTCCATGGAAGGTCCTTCTATGTTGATTTCTTGACATCTCCGTATGTCGATGCCTTAGAAAGCAATGATAACTCATTAAGATATTCATTTAACTAAAGTAAGCTAATTAAAATAAACTCTCAACCTCAAGGGACAATGGTTTTCCCAACGATCCATACATCTATGAAATTTAAAGACATAAGTATGATCATCTGTTTGGGCCGTCAGCCATTTTTTACTCAAGGTGATCTTTTTAATGGGCCCAAAATGCCTTGGGTGTTCGGTCATCATATTTCAATGCGCTAAAAGGGATTTGGTTTTGCTCTACACTAGTTGACTAAGAATTGGTTTTGTAACGAGACTTGGTTACCCGAGTTGGATAAACTACGGGGTAAAGTATAGTAAATGATGTTGGATGGCCTCAAACCAACTATTCGTTTATCACTTCCAAAAAAAGATGAGGGTTCTTTTCTGAAGGATAAACTGCGGATAACCATGTAATCACTCTTTTCCTAATGCAAACTATTTGTTGTTTGGTGGAATTCGATGCCATGAATGAAACAATTTATAATTTACAAGAATTGAAACATGAAAACAATTAAACAAATAGCCAAATAAATTAATTTTAAGGTTAGAATCCATTCGAATCCCTAACAAAGTTTCCATTCTATTTTATTAATTAAAAAATAAGTATTAGGTTGAAGGATTGATTAGAGTCGCCACATAATTTTTAAAGAAAAATTAAGAAAACTAATTTTTAAAAGATCTAAAACAGAAAATCAATTGAAAATAATGTAAGAGGGGTTCAGAGTTCACAGTACATTTCAGGAAGGATTTGAAAGCAGTTGAAATGCCCGCTAAATTGTGGTTATCCGGTAATTAAAATATTTGGCTGAATAACTTAAAAGATAAGCATGCTTAATTAAGTTGAGAAAATAAACAATTTTAAAAATTTTAAAGCTATCTTAAGGGGGAAAGGGAAATATTAAAATATTAATTGAGTATGCTATTTTTGCAAATATTCTTAAGAGTCAAGTAAAAAATAAGTATTGACTTAATTTTAAATATTTACTCCAAAATGGCTATCATTTGGGGAAATGAATTATGAAACCTTAAACTTAATCTAATAAATAAACAGACAATAACAATTAAATAAATAAGGAAGGAAAGAATTGGGCCCAAGTCTGGTTCTGTCTGCCTGGGCCAGTACTTGGGCCTAATTTCCGCTTTTGAACTTTTAGCCCATTTGTACCTATCCTAGGCTAACTTGAAAATGACTTTTCTTTGGGCCTTTGGCAAAATTTCGTATGTCCTACAAACTAACAAGATAATAATAATAAAAAGTAAAGGTCTTAGGCCCAATAATAACAAAATACAACTTCTAGAATTTCGGGGGCTTTTTGGGTCCACTTCTACTACATTTATACAGTATATACAACTATTGTATATCGTTGTATCACACTGTATATTAGTGTATTTTTGATTCTCGGGACCTGTATATCAACTTTTAGGGAAGTGTTATTCTATTCCACTGGCTGGCTGACTCGATAAGAGAGGATTAGGGCTTTTATGGCTCATTTTGAGGATGCAAGAGAGAAGGAGTCACCCACGGACTCGAAAAGGGTTCACATAACAAGAGAAAGTTCACAAAATTAGCATATGAATCAAATGAGACAAAGGAGACACAACGTAATTGAAATAAAAAAAATCGATTTAAGAAATTCAAAACCAAGGCACAACCAAACCCAACTATTGTACTAAAATAACAGATTTTAAGAAAGATAATAACAAATTAATTCAACGATGACAAGAATTAACAAACAAACTTTTATACCTAACAGCAAATGAAGGCTAAGCAAGGAAGGTAAGCATTAGCTTACATAAAAGATGCAATTCCAACTAAGAATACTGGACATGATTAAAAAAAACAACAGACATATACCAATAGCACCTTATGGGACAAGAGGAGTTGTAGTCAGAGGACAAACAACACACACAAGATAATATTCCAGTAACTTGAAGTAGACAGTTTATTGACATCATTTTAACTTAGGCTTAGTTAGGAAGAAACTTGAAATAAGCTAGCCTAAAATATAAAGTAACAAGCACTATACAACAAACACTATTATATTCTGGCGATATGACTACTAACATTGATTTCTAAAGAGCAGGCATCATAAAGAAGCAAATAAGGCAATAAACTACAACTCATATAATTTAAACTAGTAGAAGTAGCTAGAAAATGAAAACAACATCCATATATGAGTTAACGAAAAGTGAAATCACCTATAGAAGGTGATTCCAAACTCCATGGTTGAATCATACCTCCACAACTAACAAGACAAGATAATAATGAAATAAAAAAAGACTCTAAAAGGAAGAGACAAAGTCAAGACCACACATAAACATTAATACTTCAAGCTAATAAGAACGAGAAACAACATGTGAATAATAAACTAGCTACAACACTGATAAGCAGTCCACGAAGAGTGAAAATACTTTCGAAATTATAACAGTTGAACGACTCACAATGATCAAGAAGTAAGTGATCCTCACATTAGTTGAGCAACAACATCAGACCATCAAACCATAAAAAATAAGCTACTGCTAAGTCACAACAAAATAAACCAAATAAAAAAGCAGTGTTACCTTTTCGAGGGCAGCGAACTAAGACAAGCTGAAGAACAGTGACTTCACAACAAGAAGAGATTCACAAGATTTCGACAAGCTCCGATGAATTTGAACAAGAAAATCATTAATCTTTTGAGCTCTTAATGTATATTTTCTGTAGATATTTCTAGAGATTTTTCTGCTTTAAGTCTATTTATTTTGATGAAAATTTCCTCTGTTTTGGGTAACAAAATTAGTGTCTAAAAAAATCTCTCTCAAAAGTTGAATTGTAACGACCCGAGCATATACCCCGAAAGTGACACAGCGTACAAGACTCCGAAAAATTTCATACAAGCCTCATAGCATTCATAACATTTGATATAAGGAAAATGGTACGAAATTGAAACTTTTATTTAAATCCATACAATCTAGAAACCATTTAAAAAAACGGAAGTTTATTGTCTCACATGGCCATCTAAAATAACATCTTGAAACAAAAGTAGGGTCATGACCCTTTACAAAAGAAAGTCTAAAGTGTCTATTACATGAAAGAAAGAAACATCTAAAGCACTTGTCCTTGATCTATGAGGACATACCACTTAGCCTTGGAAGAATCTCAATCCAAGCCCTTGAACTAGAGGGATTGAAACTCAATTGCCAGAACCTACACTTGTAGTAAAATAAGAGAAATATGGGTTAGCACACAAGAATGTACTAAGTATGATGACCATGACAAAATCATGCTTTAAAGGGACGGTTTGGTTGGAAACCATGCATTATGCCACTTTCCAGAAATATCATGTACATTAGTATAAGAGACATAAAATACAAGTATAATCGTCATACAAGTCATAATCATCACAATTGAACATTCACCTTAAGTAACCCTAAGCTACACTTGTGCAATGTAAGGATAGCATCCCATACAACAATCCCTACTAAGTGCCACTTTGAGTCACCTTAGATGAACTTACCATTTCATACTTAAATTCAAGCAATACTCATGCATAAGGAACATATTCATTTCATAAGCCATGACAAGGGAAAATAAATCATAATACAACCCAAGTATAACATGCATCATCACATTGATCATTTAAGTCAACATTCTTCATTAGCTTCATTAAGAGTACTTTCATTCATTAGTCATTAAGACATTAGAGAACTCACTATGACCGACTCAAAGACTACTCGTGCAATGCATGGATGGCATCCCATACTGCTACTCACACTTCATAGAACTTCTCAAGAAATCATAATGCACATCTCACATGATGGGAATAAGCATTACCCGACATAGACCATGAGAGAAAACCATGGAATCCAGTGTAATTTAGCCCCACACCGTAAAGAGCTGGTCTACTTCCCTAAGGTAAGACCGATAACATTTTAGCTTACGTAGAAACCTACTAGCTAATATCCTATGTGGGCACATAGTTGTGGGATAGGAAGATGTTCATTGGAACCCTAACCTAACATTGGGAGACTTTCCATCTTACCATATCCACTCGGTTTTTAGCCTCCATTCTCATAGAGTAGTACATTTTCATTAATATTATTGTACTTGAGAGGGCCACCAACATTAGGCCTACCGACCCATAGTACATTACACAAGAAAGGGCCACCACCATTAGGTCTACCAATTCAAGGTACATTAAGGATAGCTCATTGACTTTCCAAGAAGGGTTCCATCAACATTGGGTCTATTGATATAAGGTTCATCATTTCACACATGAAAGGGCCACCTACACTAGGTCTACCGATTCAAGGTTTATCATCACATTAGTTTCTAGACTCATCATGAAGGGCTACCAACACTAGGTTTACCGGTTCAAGACATAGCCTAGAATACTTCATCATACATTTACGACAGGAATGCCATTGGCCTATCGATTCATATTCATCAAGTCAAGACACATTTATTATACAAGAAGATGATGCATAAGCCTACCAATTCATGACATGATATTACATTCAAGGTCACATTCATCAATACAAGAAAAGGATGCCTTAAGCCTACCAATTCAAGATACATCAATCCCTATTACTTTCATTTGTACAAGAAAAGGATGCCTAAGTCTACCAATTCAAGATATAATTTCACATCATAAAAACCCTTCACATTTTATCATCACATTCATGAGTGTCAAATTGAGAAATAGCCTTTCAATATTAACACAATTACATTCAAGACAAGATCATATTACCTTCATTAGATTCACATTCATATACAAGACATCATGATAATACTCAATTCCTTATACTATGCCCTTCAAGGCCATGAATCTCAAATCACCAACACACCAACAATTTATTACATTTAAGGAATGGATAGTGATACAATTCAATATACTAAACCAGTTTAGACATATTCTAATCCCATCCTTGCATAATCAACAAACCCATTTCATAAAATAACAATTAAGGAAATTGAGAGAATTCATGGGTTCTTAGATTATTTTAATCATAAATCATCAATAAAACACTAATTCAATCATAATTTGTCATTAATAACCATTTGAAAACGTTTGAAGAAGGAACTCATGAGTTAGAGTAAAACCCTAGGTTTTTGAGAAACTTGAAGACTTTGAAATCCACTTTTGAATGGACTCTAGGGGTGGAAGCTACCCCTAGATGAAGGATCACCATACCTTGCTTCTAAAGCCCCAAGAAATTTGAGGAAGAACACCTTGAATCCACAAACGCTAGCTCCCACTTCTTCTTCTTCTTGTTTGGGAACTTCTAGAGAGAGAAATATTGAGAGGAAGAACTCTTTCGATTTGATTTGGGTTTTGGAGAAATAAGGAGTAAATGAAATGTTTTAAGACTTAAAACTAAATATACTAGTGATATAAAACAATTAAAAACAACCCCACTTAATGATTAATTAAAATGAAATTACTCAAAAGCCCTAAACTTAGGCAGCCCCATCGGGGCCACGCCCACTTGTACAGCACGTGAAGGGGGACCATGGCTCGTGGTGGTGCCCGTGGTCCCTTAGGCAGTAGCCCTCCTCAACATGCCAAGACTTAAAGGGCGTAAGGCATGACCAAGAGACCTCCCACGATCCGTGGTCAAGACCACGAGTCGTGGTGATGGTCGTGGTCTTGAGGCAATGGCTTGGCTTTGAAGCCTTGCCTCCCTTGCACCCAAGTGGTCTTCACGACCACCTATACGGACCGTCAAAGGCACCACAACTCGTGGTCTTTGAGGCACTAGCTCCCTCAACTTTGCGCAACTCCCTCAAATCTAAAGCAATCTCACGAGCCTTCCCATGGCCCGTGGTCATGACCACCAGCCATGAAGTTACTCGTGAAGGGGAGCCTTGGCTTGGCACCTTTCTAGGGTACACTTCCATGACAACCACGGGTGGAACCACGACTCGTGGTGGCCACAACGGGTCGTGAAGACCCTCGTGGTCATGGTAGGCAGTGGCTAAGCCTAGTTTTAGGCAGTCTTGGTCCCCTAACCATGACCTTTACCCAAAACCTTAGCCCTTGACCTTAACCCTTGACGCTAACCCTCACGTTTAGGCTCTAGTTTACTTAATAATTTTCCAATTCGTTACATTATCCCCCACTTAAGAACATTCATCATCGAATGACACTTTAAACACTTTAAGGGATTAACGACTCAAGACTAGCAGCCCATCATGCATGACACATCAATACAATGCACAAAATCATAGGAGGAAACATCAACTCCACATCAATAAGCTCAATGCAACACAAGAAAGTAGGACTACATCTACCAACTCATTATGCATGAAAACATCAACATTTCTCATTTCATTGGAGGAATTTCCTTCTCGAACTCACATCATGCTCATTACAATATCATAAGGGAATTTATGCAACTCTTCTCAAAAACACATTTAAGCATGCTCATCATTTCAACTCATGAAGCATTTAGGCAACTCATTATAGATGCATATCAACATGAGGAACACATAACTCAAAAAGCTCATTTTCTTATATAAACATAAATTTCATCAAAACATGCATAACATAAGGAGATCATGGAAACACATTTTCACACATGACTCCAAAACATGAAACAAGCTATAAGGAATTCTTGGTCTCAAGATTGAGTAGAAATAGAAGAAAGTGATAAGGATATCGGAAATCTCAACAACCTTACTATTCAACATACCATCTCCTCCTTAAGAGTACACCCATTCTAAGGCTAACATGAAAAACAACATAGGAACCTTAACAATACATTCACAACTATAAGGAGCTATCACATACCGGTGCCTTCATCCGGATGAGCTCCTTTGCCCTCTTTGTCTTGAAGTACATACAAGCAATTTTTCTTTGGAGCATCAAGATTCGGGACACTAAGAGAAGCTTGTTTGGCCTCCCTTCCTTTGGCCATAAGAGTAGGACAATTTCTTACTTGGGGATCATTCTTCCCACAACCATAGCACCCATTAGTACCATCTAGGCACTTCCCATAATGCCTTTTTCCACAAGTGGTGCAAGTAGGTTTAGAAAATGAAGACCCACCACTTTTCTCTTGGTTAACCTTAGGAGTTCTTGAATAATCTTGGTTTGGAGCTCTCTTTTTGAACCTTGGTTGACCTTGCTCATCGACCCTAGTTCTCTTCAACTCCATATTCTTCCTCTTAAGTTTGGACTCCTCAATAGATTGAGCATACACCATGAGTCTAGAAATGTTCATATCATCATGGAGAATTTTCGTACGACACTCTTTCTAAACTAGGTCGGATATACCCGTAACAAATCGACTCATCTCATCCCTAGGGTTTGACACCAAATATGGGGCATACTTAGATAATTGGGTAAATTTCAAATAGTACTCTTGAACATTCATGTTACCTTGCCTAAGGTTGATAAATTCCTCTATCTTAACCTCCCTCTTCTCACGGGAAAATAACCTACCAAGGAATTCTTCCTTGAACAATTCCCAATCTATAGGTCTCGCTCCTACCGGCCTATTACTCTTCCATTGAGAGAACCAAATTTAGGTAACATACTTCAATTGATAGGTGGAAAGTTTTGCTTTATCTATAGAAGTCACTCTCATAGCATTAACTACCTTATACACCTCATCCAAAAACACCTGGGGATCCTCTCCCACCTTAGAACCTAGAAATACCAGAGGATTCATCCTCACAAAGTCCTTGAACCTAGAAGCCATAGTGCTCACAATAGGGTTAACATTAGCCTCAACACTCCTAGTAGCTTTAGCCGTCATGGCTTGGGCTAGAGTAGTAATGGCTTGAGCCATCATCAAAAGAGCCGACCTAACTTCCTCATTGGTCATGGCCGGAGGTTCAACCAGAACTTGATTTCCTTGATTGTCTAGAGGAACTTGGTCACCTTGAGGACCTTGGGGAGCAACTCCCTCATTTATAATCTCCTCTTCAATCCTTCTTGGGTTAACCCATGTATTCATATCCTATAAACACAAGAGATGGGTTAGGAAAAAGGACACTTATAGATCTAAACTCTATGACACGACTTCAAGAATAATGAAAGAAATATAGCTTCCTAACGTCCTATAGCCTCTCACTCATAGATGTGTCGCGACTCACACGAATGAAAAAGACTCTACTAGACGTGGCTTGTGAGACATCAATCCTAAAAACCATTTCCAAAATCTTATGCTCTGATACCATATTTGTAATGATCCGAGCCGATACCTCGGAAGCGACACGGAGTACAAGACTCCAAAAAGTCTCATACAAGCCTCATAGCATTCATAACATTCGATATAAGGAAAATGGTACAGAATTAAAACTTTTCTTTTAATCCATACAATCGAAAAACCATTTAAAACAGCGGAAGTCTATTTTCTCATATGGCCATCTAAAACAACATCTTGACACAAAAGTAGGGTCATGGCCCTTTACAATAGAAAGTATAAAATGTCTATTACATGAAAGAAAGAAACATCTAAAGCACTTTTCCGCAATCTATGAGGACATACCACTTAGCCTTGGAAGAATCTCAATCCAACCCTTGAACTAGACGAATAACAACTCACTTGACGGAACCTACACTTGTAGTAAAATAAGAGAAATATGGGTTAGCACACAAGAATGTACTAAGTATGATGACCATGCAAAAATCATGCTTTAAAGCTACATTTTGGTTGGAAACGATGGATTGTGCCATTTTTTAGAAATATCCTGTACATTAGTATAAGAGACATAAAATACAAGTATAATGATCATACAAGTCATAATCATCACATTTGAACATTCACCTTAAGTAACCCTAAGCTATACTTGTGCAATGTAAGGATAGCATCTCATACTACTATCCCTACTAAGTGCCACTTTGAGGCAACCTTAGATGAACTTATCATTTCATACTTAACTTCAAGCAATACTCATGCATAAGGAACACATTCATTTCATAAGCCATGAAAAGGGAAAATAACTCATAATACAACTGAAGTATAACATGCATCATCACATTGGACATTGAAGTCAACATTCTTCATTAGTTTCATTAAGCGTACTTTAAATCATTAGTCATTAATACATTGGAGAGCTCAGTATGACCCTCTCAAAGCCTACTTGTGCAATGCATAGATGGAATCCCATACTACCACCCAAACTTCATAGAACTTCTGAAGAAACCATAATGCACAACTCATACGATGAGAATAAGCATTAACCGACATAGACCATAAGAGCAAACCATGGAATCTGATGTCATAGAGCCCCACACCGTAAGGAGGTGGTCTACTTGGTTAAGGTAAGACCGGTAACAATTTAGCTAAGGTAGAAACCTACTAGCTAATATCCTATGTGGGTACATAGTTACGGGATAAGAAGATATTCATTGGAACCCTAACCTAACATTGGGAGAGTTTCCATCTTACCATATCCACTCGGTGCTAAGCCTCCATTCCCATAGAGTAGTTCATTTTCTTTAACATTATTGTACTTAAGAGGACCACCAACATTAGGCCTACCGACCCAAAGTACATTAAACAAGAAAGGGCCACCACCATTAGGTCTACCAATTCAAGCTACATTAAGGATAGCTCATTGACTTTCCAAGAAGGGTGCCATCAACATTGGGTCTACCAATACAAGGTTCATCATTTCACACATGAAAGGGCCACCTACAGTAGGTCTACCGATTCAAGGTTTGTCATCACATTAGTTTCTAGACTCATCATGAAGGGCTACCAACACTAGGTCTACCGGTTCAAGACATAGCCTAGAATACTTCATCATTCATTTATGAAAGGTATGCCATTTGCCTATCGTTTCATATTCTTGAAGTCAAGACACATTCATTATAAAAGAAGAGGATTCATAAGACTACCAATTCAAGACATGATATTACATTCAAGGTCACATTCATCAATACAAAAAAAATGATGCCTTAAGCCAACCAATTCAAGATACATCAATCCACATTACTTTCATTTATATAAGAAACGGATGCCAAAGCCTACCAATTCAAGATATAATTTCACATTATAGAAACCTTTCACATTCTATCATCACATTCATGAGTGTCAAACTGAGAAATAACCTTTCAATAATAACACAACTACATTCAAGACAAGATCATATTACCTTCATTAGATTCACATTCATATACAAGACATCATGATAATACTCAATTCCTCATACAATGCCCTTCAAGGACATGAATCTAAAATCACCAACACACCTATAATTTACTAGAATTAAGGCATGGATACTAATACAATTCAATATACTAAAGCAATTTAGACATATTCTAATCCCATGCGTGCATAATCAACAAACCCACTCCATAAAGTCACAATTTAGAAAATTGAGAGAATTCATGGGTTCTTAGAGTATTTTCATCATAAATCATCAACAAAACACTAATTCAATCATAATTTGTCATTAATAACCATTTGAAAATGTTTGAAGAAGGAACCCACGAGTTAGAATAAAACCCTAAGTTTTTGAGAAACTTGAAGACTTTGAAATCCACTTTTGAATGGACTCTAGGGGTGGAAGCTACCCCTAGATGAAGGATCACCATACCTTGCTTCTGAATCCCCAAGAAATTTGAGGAAGAACACTTTGAATCCACAAACCCTAGCTCCCACTTCTTCTTCTTCTTCTTCTTCTTGTTTGGGAACTTCTAGAGAGAGAAATATTGAGAGGAAGAACTCTTTTGATTTGATTTGGGTTTTGGAGAAATAAGGAGTAAATGAATTGTTTTAAGACTTAAAATTATATATACTAGTGATATAAAACAATTAAAAAGCAACCCTACTCAATAATTAATTAAAATGAAATTACTCAAAAACCCTCAACTTAGGCTGCCCCGTCAGCGACCACGCTCACTTGTACATGTCGTGAAGGGGGACCACGGCTCGTGGTGGTGCATGTGATCCCTTAGGCAGTATCCCTACTCAAAATGCCCAGACTTCAAGGGCCTAAGGCATGACCATGAGACCCCCCACGATCCGTGGTCAAGACCACGAGTCGTGGTGATGGTCGTGGCCTTGAGGCAGTGGCTTGGCTTTGAAGTTTTGCCTCCCATACACCCAAGTGGTCTTCACGACCACCTATACAGACCTTCAAGGGAACCATGGCTCGTGGTGGTGCCTGTGGTCTTTGAGGCAGTAGCTCCCTCAACTTTGCACAACTCCCACAAAGCTAAGGCAATCCCACGAGCCTTCCCATGGCCCGTGGTCATTACCACGAGCCGTGAAGTGGCTCGTGAAGAGGAGCCTTGGCTTGGGACCTTTCTAGGGCACACTGCCATGCCAACCATGGCTCGTGGTGGACACCACGGGTCGTGAAGACCCTCATGGTCATGGTAGGCAGTGTCTAACCCTGGTTTTAGGCTGCCTTGGTCCCCTAACCATGGCCTTCACCCAAAATCCTTATCCCTTGCCCTTAACCCTTGACGTTAACCCTCAAGTTTTTGCTCTAGTTTACTTACTAATTTTCCGAGTCATTACATGAATGAAGCGAAGTATATATAGAGAAAAAGAGAATTGATTAGGGGGAAAACAAGTGAAAAATATGGGTGAATTTGAATTCGAAATTTGAATCCTCTCCTTGAGAATAAGGTCTAACAGTTGAAAATAGTGCCATTCTCAATGGAATGAGAATTGTATCCATCCAATTCTTGAGCGAAGGAAAATTGGGATATATGATTGTTACACCTGGTCGATTTTAAAAGATTTGTTGTACGGTGAGAATAAGGAGAGAGGGAGAGAGCACACAGAAATGGGTTGCTGGAACTCGTGTCACAATTTCTGTTGGGCTGAGTTCACAGGGCTGCTAGATTTCGCTACTGTACTGGGTTTAATTCTTTCGTTGTTTTCACGTGAAAAATAAGAAGAAGGAGGTGGAGTCTGGGTCGCGATACTACTGTTGTGCTGTTGATTGTAATATTGGAATGGTTATTGCTTTAAACACTGGGCTTCTTTGTTGAATTTGATGGGTTGCCGTATGGGATTGGGATAGTTGAGAATTGCATTGTAAAATGGGATGGTGATGATTAAAATTTGGACCGAAAGGTTGGTGGTTAGGCTTGTAATATATGGGCTAGATTTTAGAAATATAAAATGGCTAAACGGATTGCAATTATAGCCATATAGAATTCAAAATATAACCAAATTGAGTTAATTTGATGAATCCGGCTAGAATTTAAGCACTATGAATTAATATGAATTAATTAAAAAGTTTCTTAATCTTAACGAAAATAAAATGATTAACTTAATTATAGAATAACCAACTCAAAATTTTAACCATAATTTGAACTAAACTAAATTATCAAAATATTTTACTAAACACAAAATCTTTTGAGATGATTTACAAATATTTATAAGATATACTAATTATACACATAATTATATAAAGGTAAATATATTATTTAAAAAATTATAGAAAGGCAACAAGATTATTTAAAATAACTTGCAAACTATTTTTTATTGAAATTTTCTAAAACTAATTATTTCAAATCCTTTGAATTTGAAGAAGCTCGATGATTAATATACACTGTGGAGTGTCAAAATTGGGTGTCAACACCTCACGAACTGTGAAGCTTGTCATGGGGAAGGTCAGGACAAGGAGGGTCCTCCCTAGCCACTGGTCTAAGGACCACGGCTGCCAGGACGACTCGTGGTCCCTAAGACGGGCTATTGAGGCCCTCGTGTAGGAAGTCAGGCTAGCTGTAAGTAAGAGACTTTTGGGTGTTTTCCTAATTATTCTATCTTGATACTATGTCATTTTGCCCTCTTTTAGAACCCCTATATAAATGTTTTAAATCCCAAAATTTTCCAATTGAAATTATTCTGTCAAATTTACAAATGAAGAACAAGTCTTTCTCTCCAAAATATTTCTCTCTCTAAAAAACTTGAAGAAGAAGGGTTCAACCTAGGGTTTCAATTAAAGTTTCCTAATCCTCCATTGAAGGCAACCTAGGGTTTCAATTCAAGTCTCCTAATCCTCCATTGAAGGCAAGCTCTTGGCATTGAGGTATTGTAACACCCTTAATGCTAAAACAAAGATTCGTATGTCGATACACCATTGCTTAATTACCACATTATGTTTTCCTCTCATTTTGGGAACTTGAAATGTTGTGATATTTGCAAACTTGCTTAACTTAAATTCTGATCGTAATTTAAGGAATTGTATTGGGGTATTTACGTAATATTCTAATTGGAATTATTTATAACTTGAAAGGGAGGTGAGGTATATACATATTGGTATATATGTATAATTTTAGGCAGCAAACCTTTTACTTTTGGGCAGCCAACCTTTGACTTTGGCTATATCTAGTAAATGATAAACATAACTTTTATAAGATATATTGTCACACCTCCTCTATAAGAATTCGTTTTCTTTAACTCTAACAAACCTGTAGACTTCCTCTAACCATATTACTCTCAAAATTTCAAGAAAACCTTGGTCCTTTTGGATGGAATTCGAGACACACCCTTATTTATAATGTTTCAATTTTGCTGCCTGTGACTGGAGAAAGGTAGCTCGGTGAATCTATAGTTTTTACACCACTAAGCTATATGCTTAGCGATAGTTATTTCTATCGTAGGGAATGTTCGAGAGGATGCATGAAGCTGGCCACATTTGCATATAGACATCTACATTTTGTATAAACCTTGGGACATGTACACAAACTTTTTGTTGTACATGTACATTAAATTTTGAAGGCTAATTATCATGTCACCATGGGTTGTAATATAAGTATGGATATATGTTTTGTTGTTTTTGGGGTGTGTAAACCTAAATGTTGTAATAAACTAAATATACTATTTGTTTTAAATATTTATTTGAAGGATGAACCGGCCAATTTTGGTACTTGGAAGTTGGTAATATTCTTTTATATTATTTTTTATGTGTGAGGATAAAATATGCAGGAATACGTTGCATGTATTTAATTAGATTTCTTGTTTAAGTGGTAGTATATTTCCGAAAGGGTCGCTACACGTGTTGGTATCAGAGCCTAGGTTTGTGGTTCTAGGGCTTTTATTGTGAATTACTTGTATACTTATTCTCTTTCGAAAAGGTTCTATTTAGATTATTTGTTCACTTACATGGTTTATAATATTTTTTATCGCATGTTGAGTGGATATGCATCAAGTACATATCCCTAATGCAATGTGATCTTCTCTTTAGAAGGAATTAAGTTATGGCCTCTTCTTCTAACAACCTTATGGAGGCTGCTCATGAAGGGGTTGGAGAACATTTCTCGAATCAATATGTTCCCCACAAAAGTGGGTCTGAAGTGGGAAACCATCGGGGTGTAAGAGATGGTTCAGATCCTCATATGAGTTGTGGTACTCAAGCCATGAATCCTCCTTTTCAACAAATGGCTGAATTCTTCCACCAGATGGCTGAATCGATGCATGATACAAATGGGATTAATTTTGAGAAAATGAGGAAAATGGGTGGAGTGGAGCTTGAAGGTACTGTTGATCCCACTGATGTTGAACAATGGTTGGAGCACATGGAGAGGGTGTTTGAGTAGTTGGAGTGTTTAGATGTTGACAAATATAAGTATGCTATGTCACTATTACAAAAGGATGCTTATGATTGGTGGGTAAGTGTTCCGAATGCCAAGGTAAAACCTCCAGTTCTTACCTGGGATGATTTTCTTAAGGAATTTCGTATGAAGTTTGTCCCACCTGCTTATTGTGATGCAAAGAAAAATGAGTTTTTGAATTTAAGGTAACAAGGCATGTCTATTGCTGAGTACCAACAGAAGTTTCTAAGTCTCTCTCATTATGCTGGAGGTATTATTAAAGAGGAAAAATACAAGTGCAAGAAATTTGAAGACAATTTAAATGATTCCATTAGGAAGAATGTGGCGATCCTGCAACATGAGAACTTTTGTAAGTTAGTGTCTGCTGCTTTTACTTGGGAACAACTTGATAACGAAGAAGCTACTAGAAATGAAAACAAATTCCGAAAGCCTAGACCAGATGTTGGAGGTCCATCCAAAAGGGGAAGGTTTGATGATTCTAAGGCTGGTAGTGTTAACATGCCACCTCAACAAAAGCAATACAAATCAAAAATTTCTACAGCTAGCACTCCAAATTATGGCCAAGGCAATCCTCGCGTTCTCACTTGTCCACATTGTGAAAAGAATCATTATGGTACCTACAGGAGAGCTTGTGGTGCATGTTTGAATTGTGGGATCTTTGACCATAAAGTGAAGGATTGTCTCAATCCTATTAACGCTCCTTCTTTGAAAACTGAAGGATCAGTTCATAAGCCTTCTATTAATCTTCCCTAAACTAATAGAGGTGCAAGACCTACAAACACCCAACCAGCAGGTGCAAGTGGAGCTAATAAAGCTACTGGACCAAGGGCTACTACACGCGCTTATGCCATGAGGTAGAGGGATGATCAAGATGGACAAGAGGTGGTTGTCGGTAAATTTCACTTATTTGTCTTATGTGTGTTTACACTGTTTGATCATGGTTCTACACATTCTTATATTTGTTCATCACTTGTTCTTCCTGAAAATGTGAAATCTGTGAGACTTAATTATGATGTGCGAGTTGGTAGCCCTTTAGGTTATCAAGTGGTGTGTAATCGATTTTACCAAGATTGTCCCTTTATAATTCAGAACCTAGTCTTCCCTGCTGATTTGATTGAAATTCCCTTCAAGGATTTTAATGCTATTACCGGGATGGATTGGCTTTATATATATCATGCAGTGGTAGATTGTAGGTCAAAGCATGTGACTTTTAAAGATCCTACATTTTCACACATCATTGTACAAGGTGAAAGATCATTGACATCTAGTATTATTTTTGCGGCCTTGGAAAGAAAGTTGATGCATCAAGGTTCTGGGACATACCTTGCTCAAATAGTTGATACACAGTTGGAGAGTCCTTGTATCAAAGACATACCTTCTGTATGTGATTTCCCAGAAGTCTTCCCAGAAAATCTTCCTGGGTTGCCCCCGGAAAGAGTGGTTGAATTTTCAATCGAGCTTATTCCTGGATCCACCACTATTTCTATCACTCCTTATAGAATGGATCCAGCAGAATTACGAGAATTGAAATCTCAATTGCAATAACTTCTTGAGAAAGGTTTTATTCGACATAGTGTTTCCCCTTAGGGAGCCCCTATTTTATTCGTAAAGAGGAAAGATGGCACTCTTAGGCTTTGTATTTACTATAGACAATTGAACTGAATAACAATCAAGAATAGATATCCACTACCAAGGATCGATGATTTGTTTGACAAACTGAAGGGTTCTAAGTATTCTCAAAGTTTTATTTAAGGTCTAGATATCACCAACTGTGTGTTAGAGAGAATGATATTCCTAAAACTGCTTTAAGAACTCAGTATGGTCATTATGAATTTTTAGTGATGCCATTCGGATTGACAAATGCTCCTGCGGTATTCATGGATCTAATGAATTGAATAGTCAAGCCTTATCTTGGTGAGTAGTCGAAATCTGTTTTTTTGAACTAAGTAGTGTTTAGTACTTTTAGAATATCTCGTTCTCTAGAACTCATTTTTCAGTGAATAAATATGATTTGGAAAGCTTATTCGTATACCTACAACTCTTAGTTTTTTGTACAACTCTAATTTATCGGTTATGTATTCGAAATATGGGACGCAGCATAGGACAAGTTCTGTCCAGATTTTGGAATTTGAAATCCTGTATGGACAACTGTTAGTGTTTTGAATATATCTTTTTGTAAAAAATATATTTTGCGATGATTATTGTTTATTTGCAACCTTACAAGATGTACCTACATCTTTTATACAGGATATAAAGTCCATTTTTGCGTTTTTCATTTTCAAATCTAAGTTGCGACATGAGGTACTAGACTGGCCAGAATCACTGTTTTGGGAGCATAGTCGTATTTGTATAGGCGAAGCGTACTTGCGATGATAATCCTATTTTACGTCAACATTATTGAGCTGCTAGTAATTAAATAAGTCATTAAATTTTATTTTTAAGGTTGTATACACTCGTGAACAAGTTGAGGACATTGATACGTTGGTTGGTCTACGGTTTGAACTCTTGAAGTTATGTTGGATTGTTTCTATGCTAAACCACTGAGGTTTGTGTATAAACTTGTACTTATACTCTTTTTAGATGCTGGTATATCTGAAAGTTTATCTTGGTACCTTGGTTACCTCTTGTCACTTTGCATTGTCGTGTTGGTATCCTTTAAGACATTAAAGACACTTGTGTAACTCGCCCACTAGTACGGATTTTATGAGCACTTGGCACTCTTGTTGGGACCTTGTCCTTCTTGTGGCTGTGACTTTGTCACTATTGGCATGCCTCTTGATTCATATCATTTTCCATCTTGACTATGGATTTTTAGTCCATCTTAAGAATGGAAGTTGTCCATTTTAAGTACGAATTAGACAACCATTTTTAATGTGATTCTTGCTCATGTTGATTATTGGGCATGACCCTTCTTGATACAGGGCGTCGGCTCTTCTTGATACCTGCTTGTGCTTGGTATGACGACATGATATATATATTGGAAAGGGGCCTTGTTGTTGAATCTCTTGGAAAATGGTGTTATGAGCGTTCTTGACATTTGGATCTTTAAATATCAAACTTGATACTCTTATTATATTGTTTACTTCATTTATTTATTATGTTTCAATTGTGCAGCTCATGACTTGAGAAAGGTAGCTTGGTAAATCTGAGGGCTTTGAATCTATAGTTTTTACACCACTAAGCTATATGCTTAGCGATAGTTGTTTCTATCGTAGGGAATGTTCGAGAGGATGCAAGTAGGTGGCCATTGGAGATGGAGATTTTGAGAGCCTTAAGGAAGATCACATTCGCATATAGGCATCTACATTTTGTATAAACCTTGGGACTTGTACATGATCTTTCTGTTGTACATGTACATGAAATTTTGAAGGTTAATTTGATCATGTCACCATGTGTTGTAATATAAGTATGGATATATGTTTTGTTGTTTTTGGGGTGTATAAATCCAAATCTGGTAATAAACTAAATCTACTATTTGTTTTAAATGTTTATGTGAAGGATGAACCAACTAATTTTGGTACTTGGAAGTTGGTAATATTCTTTTATATTATTTTTTAAGTGTGAGGATAAAATATGCAGGAATGCGTCGCAAGTAGTTAATTAGATTTCTTGTTTAAGTGGTAGTATCCTTTCGAAAGGGTCGCTATTGGTATGCTGGTTTTTATCCATGTAGCCCTTTCCTCCATGGAGTTCCCAACTTCTCCAATTTTCAAAGTTAGAAATCTCCAATTGAGTTAGGGTTTTTCTTCTATGTTATGGATTATTTTAGTTATTGATTTAATTGAGTGATATGTGATCTTTTATGCATGAATTGAGTTAATCTCATGATTTTAGGATGATCCACATGAACCCATGTAATTCCCATGTTTTCCAAGTTATGATCATATGATGTGGGTTTTGGATTATGAAAGAATAATTTATGAAATCAAGAATGTTCACATGAAATTTATGTAAATGTTTTAAGGATTCTTTGAGAGTGAAGTATCAATGATGTTGCTATTGTTGCGTTGTTTAAAGGATTGCTCATATACACACGAAAGCTTGATTGTGAAGGTTTTCTCACACGATAAGGGTTCTTAGGTTTGAAAGGTCTTCTCACCTAAAATGAACCAATGTTAAGGAGGTATTCTTATGTTGAGGCAAGTTGCGATTAACCATGCTCTCTAATTGAAAGACAAGAGGCGATTACCCATGTCATATGATATAAGGACAAGAGGTGATGACCCATGTTCCTTTAAGAACTAATATGAATATGATTAAGAACTATTACATGGAAGTTAAGCTTAGTACCGAGTGGACAAGTGGCGAGTACCTGTGTCCCATAAAATATGTGCCAACATAGGATTCTCTAGATAGACATTATCTAGTAGATCCACATAAGCTAGAAGTTCATTGTCTTTACCTTGGCAATTAGGACAACCCTTTTGGTGTGGGAGACACCAGATTCCATATTGATAGATCACATGGTCTTATATGTTGGTTAAGGCTACTTCCCACACACAATCTATGATGAACGAAGGTTACTTCAATAAGTATCTTACGTATGTTTTAAGATGATATTCATTTGCATTGATCATGTTTAACGACTTATGTTTTCTAGCATTCAAGATTCATTCTTTAGCTCGATCATTGCATGCTCATGAAAATGCCCCTTTTTAGCATGTTCTATATTTTTTTAAGCCTAACTATCATACTTGGTACATGTTTGTACTAACACATACTCTTGCCTACATTTCCCCAAATGTAGGCTCCGACAATCAAGGTTCCCCATTTTGTGGCTAGAGTTCTTTGAGGAGATTCTGAGCTTTGGTGAGTCCTCATACTTCGAGGACCGGATATTTATTATTTTTACTCTTTCTTGACTTTAAGTTTTGGAACATGATGTACGGGCTACGCCCCGATAAACTCTTATGTTCTAGATGGCTTTGAGGCGATGTATATATTTCTACTTTTCTCCATAAAACTTATATATGTTTAAACTATATTTTAATCTCTTTATTCTATTATCTTGTATGAAGAAAGATAAGTTGCTTGTATGGGGCCTCTCGGGGTCCTATACGCCATGTTATGCCTAGGGGCTACCTTGGGTCGTGACAAAATTGGTATCAGAGTACAAGGTTTAGAAAGGTCCGAGGAAGTCTCATAAGACACGTCGAGTAGAGTCTTGTTCAAGTGTGTGAAGCGCACCACATTTATGAATGAGAGGCTACAACATGTTTAGGAAACTGCACTTCTTTCATTACTCTAAAGTTGTGCGACAGAGTGTTACTCTGTAAAGTCTCTCTCCTAATTATTATCCGATGTTGTACATGATATGGCCACTCGAAGGGCTTATGCTAGAAGGAATGTGAGGGAGAATGTGGAAAAAAAAAGCTCTTCCTCAAGCTCCTCAAGCTCCGGTCGATTCTTTGGCCAAACAAGTGACTAATGCAGAGTTTAGGGTTGCTTTTCAAGTATTGGCCCAAACCATTACTACTGAAGCCAATAGGGAGGTTGTGGTCCTTGTGAACCCAAATGTGGGTACAGAGGGCATCTAGAGTGAGGGACCTTACTAGAATGAATCCCCCAGAGTTTTATGGTTCTATGGTTGAGGAAGAACCTTTGATGGGGTTTACAAGGTGTTGATGATCATGGGAGTGACGCTGGTGGAAAAGGGATAGTTGGCCGCTTATCAACTTAAGGGAGTTGCTCAAGTTTGGTTCAACCAATGGAAGGAAGGGAGGGCAACTGATGCGGGTCCTCTCGATTGGGAAAAGTTCAAAGTAGCTTTCCTTGATAGGTTCTTTCCCTTTAGATGAGGCAGGCAAAGGTGTTTTAATTCATTAATCTTCGTCAATAAATTATAAGTGTGAAAGAATATGTTTTGAACTTCACACAATTATCAGGGTATGCTCCTACTACAGTTGTCGATCCTAGGGCAAAGATGAGCAAGTTCGTTTTGGGTGTGTCCGAAATGATTGTTAAGGAATGTTGTACCACCATGCTTGTTAATGATATGGATATTTCTCATCTCATGTTTCATGCTCAACAAATTGAAAAAGAGAAACTTAAGGAAAAGTTTAGGGAGGCAAATACGGCTAAAACCGATGATAATAACTTCTCGCTTTCAAGGTACGATGTGCATGGTCATTTTATGTTCCGACAAAGGTTTTCTGGTCAAGGTTCCTCCAATACTTCTTCCAAGTTCAACAAAGATAAGGTGTATAACCCTAAGCTTCAAGGAGGAAATGGTAGTGGGTCTTTACTGCCTACTTGTACTAAGTGTGGAAGGAAGCACGAGCACAAATGTCTAGTGGGTTCC
Source organism: Solanum piurae (assembly GCA_029582685.1). Classification (NCBI taxonomy): domain Eukaryota; kingdom Viridiplantae; phylum Streptophyta; class Magnoliopsida; order Solanales; family Solanaceae; genus Solanum; species Solanum piurae. Next base: position 41,417 of record JAJOOO010000990.1, read on the forward strand.
AGTGCTTGTTTTGGTTGTGGTAAGATGGACCACAACATAAGGGATTATCGTTCAGTTGCTAAGAATTATAGAGATAATCGTTGAAGGGCTCAACCTGACCCTTCATTCTGTCCTAGTGGAGGTCAGAAGCAAAATAGGTTCTATACACTTCAGACCCGTCATGATCAAGAGGGTTCTCCCGATATGGTTACCGGTATGTTGAAAGTCTTCCAAATTGATGCTTATGCTTTACTTGACACGGTGCTACCTTGTCTATTGTAACGCCATATGTTGCTATGAGATTTGATATTCTTCCAGATGTGTTGTTAGATCCTTTTTATGTCTCTACTATTGTTAGTGATTCTATTGTGGTTAAGAGAGTCTATAGAAAGTGTTCCGTCTCCTTGTCTCATAGAGTTACTCATGTTGATTTCATAGAGCTTGATATGTTAGATTGTGATGTTATCCTTGGTATGGATTGGCTGCATTTATGTTATGCTTCTATTGATTATAGATACCATGTAGTCAAGTTTCGGGTTCCCAAATGAACCCATCTTAGAGTGGAAAGGGGGAAATTCTATGCCTAAGGGTCAGTTTGTTTCTTGTCTTAAAGCTAGAAAGATTATTTCTGAGGGTTGCATTTACCATCTAGTTATGGTGAGGGATGTAGATTCTGAAAGCCCTACTCTTGAGTCGCTCTTCGTTGTGAATGAATTTCCGGAAGTGTTTCCTTAGGATTTACCAGGTATTCCTCCAAAAAGTGAAATAGAGTTCGACATTGACCTTCTCCGAGATACACAACCTATTTTTATTCCTCCTTATTGACTAGCTCTGACAGAACTAAAGGAGTTGAAGGAAGAATTGAAAGATTTGTTGGATAAGGGTTCAATCCGACCGAGTGTCTCTCCATGGGATAGTCCAGTCTTGTTTGTTTTAAAGAAGGATGGTTCTCTCTGTATGTGTATAGACTATCGGTAGTTGAATAAGGTTACAATTAAGAATAATTATCCCCTTCCAAGGATAGATGACTTGTTTGACCAACTTCAAAGGGTAAGCTACTTTTCCAAGATTGACCTCCGGTCGGGTTATCACCAATTGAGGGTGAAGGAAGGCGATATACCAAAAATGAACGGAAGGGTGAATCTCAAGTATGGAAGTTTATTCTCCAAGACATTGATAATATTGATCAAGAGATATGGTGGGAACCTAGTGGTGGTCATGCTATTCTATGGTATGATAATTGGACACAACTAGGAGCTCTGCATTATGTGTTACCTATAACACATGGATCAACAGAAGGATATGATGATGTTCATCAGACCATGGAGCATGATGGATGGAACATAAGTGTGATGACTGAGTTACTGAACAAAGAAGTATGTGATCAAGTGGTTGAGTCATGGAAGATGTCAGAATAAAAAGACAAACCTTGGTGGATGCCAAATAGCAACGGAAAATTCAAAATGGGTAGTGCATGGAATATGATTAGACAAATGAAGAGGAACTAGTTAGTCATCGTCAATATGTGGGAAAAGGGTATACCATTAAGAATATATTTTCTATTATGGAGAATGTGGTTTCAAAAAATTCCTATATGAGAGGTCTTGGTTAAAAAAAATGAATAACAAATTATGTGGAATGTTGTTGCTGCTCAGACTAAATTCAAGAAACCTTTGACCAACTTTTTGTGTCTTGCACTGATTTTAAGTCTTTATGGATATCTTTTGCAGGTGTAGCTGGGATACATGGTCCTTTTGATCAACTTTAACAAACCATAGATAAATGGTGGAGTTATGATTGTGCTACTAAATTAAAGCCAAAGATTATAGCCATTCCAATATTTATCGTTTGAAAAATTAAAAAAAAAGAGAATATTACAGCGCATGCAGGAAGAATGTCCAAGAATTCCATAGAGAGAGATCAAAGAAACATTTCATCGAATGAGTGATTCTAGATATCCTTGGATTGTTAATGTGCCTAAGTCCTGTCCTCAAATTGTCTAATTTCCGGAATCATAAACTCCTATTATTTCTTATAAAGTTGTTAGATAGGTGTGCCCTCCTGCAAGAAGTTATAAGTGCAACACTGATGGCTCTGGCAAGTACAATATTCAATGCAGTTCTAAGACCTTTTGTGTGAGAAAGTACCGGGGTAACTTGTATTTTCTGAAGCAGAGAAGTTTGATTTACGAGATTATTTAGAAGTTGCGGTTAAGGCATTCAAAGATTGTTTGAACCACTGTTTTCAGAATAATATTTTACCTCTTATGATGGAAATTGATTCATTGATTATTAAGAAGATTTTAAATGGAATCTGGGGAATTCCATGGGGCATGTCAATGAACATAAGATGCATCCCGAGATCCTAATGGAGAGGGAGGTGGTGGTAATACACACTTTCAGGGAAGGCAACAACCTGGCTGATTTTTTAAAACTAACATTGTGTATGGTTTTGCAGGTACGGTAATGCAATTTCTCTCTAATGAAGATATGCCATTACAAGTGAGAACAATAATTCAAGCAGATAAGCAAGGACAACAAAAAACATAGAACAAAGAAATATCAAAATAGAAAACATGCATCAAGTCAAGAGACTACTAGTAACAGGACAAACAAATACTTATAGGAAGCGTTACATGACAAAAAAAGGAAAAAATCACTCTCCAAAGAGTCTAGTATGCTGTAATTCAAGAGTATATAGATTAAGATTGAGGAAAATACTTTTGATAACCTTAACTAATATGTACTGGTATAAGTTCTCGGGAGCTCAACTGCACGAGTTAATGATGGATTAGGTTATTTCTTTAGATTAAGATTGATTCAGGTGACGTACAATTGGATTATGTCATTTACATTGATAGATGAAGATGGCAACAATGATGACCTGAAGAAGTCTTCACCGAGTCAAATTCATTGTGCTCGTGAGATTTTTGAACACCTAAATGGATGACACTCAAGCTTAACACAGTTCTGCCATATTTGATTTAAAGAGAGAAGGACCTCTGACAGCTCCATGGATGACCAACGTTGAGCTAATAGGAGTGCCGCTTGGGTCCGACAATTCATTTCTCTTTGTTTTTGGTCGTTTCAGCTTGTTGATGATGGTTTTTTTTGGGCTTGGGTCTCTTTTTTACCCTAGTTATTTATGTTTGAAAAACTCTTTTTATTCAATAAATGGATCTTTCCCTTATTTAAACAAAAAAAAAAGATAATATATCTCCAGATAGGTTGCATTTCTCACCCATTGTTGATTTGATATGTGGGCATTTAACTAAGGATATTTCTTGAAGAAAATATTAAAAGTAGAAAATAAAGAGAATAATTCCAAGAGAATCCAACAATACAAAATTGTGGTACAAAGAACCGCACAAATTCCTATTTCCATATCCTTTTTGTAATCTAACTCATACATTATTAAATTTTTATAATTACTTTCTGATTTTCTCTTTCTTTTATGATGTGTAATAGAAACATATATACACATTATTCAAAATATATACTTTTTAACTTAATTTTTTATTTTTTTTACAAAAATCATTGAATAAATTACCATTTAAATAGTCAACTTTAAAATAATAAAGTTTACCATTGCATTCTTACTTATGCGTAAACTATAAAAATTGATTAACAAAAAAGTAATAAAATAAACAAATTGAAAATATGTGGTGGGAGAAATGAGGTTCCTTAATTTGATATTTTTCAAAGATCATTTTTTAAAATTAAAAAAAATAAAATTTAAAAATAAATACCCGTTATCTTGAATTCTCATTTATTAATCTCCTAAACCTGTCATGATTATATCATAAACTTTTCACTGCACTCCTACTTTTGCACAATCTCTAAGACTTTCCAATTATTTATTTTGTGTTCTTTAAGAAAAATAAAAAGTAAAGCACAAATTTGAAAATTAAACATTATCTATTCCTACTAAAATATACATTAAAAAATAATAATGAAAAAATAATTTTTTTTAATTGTTATGAAACTATAAAGTAAGAAGGAAAAAGCAGTAGGGGGAAGAGAGAAGACTTATTATTTATCTTGAAGGAATGGAGGTACAATGAACGAATATTTATAGGAATAATTGACTTAGTTCCCAACTAGTATTCCTAACTTTTCATCAAAGGTATCTCCATAAATAGACAACAATAGAATAAAAATATGTTTATAAAACTTCCCCTTGGATGTCTATTGGATAGATTATATGCCTCGTTAAAACCTTACTAGATAAAATAAGAGGGGAAAGTTCTAGCGAATGAAAAAAGTATACATATCTAATAATACATATTTTGGATGCCTCATTAAAAACCTTACAAGATAAACCAAATGGGATCAAACCTTGTGACCGAAAAAGAGTACATAGTGTATTAACTCCCCCTAATGTGAACATCAATCCAAAGTCTTAAATCTTTGCATTCCAAGCTTGTCCACCATGTTCTCAAAATTTGTAGTTGGTAGACACTATGTGAATAACTTAGCCATATCGTTACTTGGAAAAATCTATTGCACGTTGATATTACCATTCTTGAGAGCTTATGTATTGTAGAAAAACTTTGGTGAAATGTGCTTCTTTCTATCTCCTTTTATGAATTCTCCTTTTAGGATCAAATAATTCTGCAAGTTCCTCACTTAAACTTCTTTAAGGAATTAATCTATTTCCTTTTGAAAACTCTTTAAGAATTCCAATTCAAGTTATCCACTTGCATAGCAATACAAAACATTCTTGATTGATTTAATCCATATGAGGATTATAAATGAAAACTTTGTATATGCTTCATGCATTTAGAATCCATCGGATATTTTCATATCAATTTTCAAGTGACAATATCAAGTATTAGAAGCATGACATCTTCTAATATTCAGGCTACAAGTCAATTAAGCTTTACATTTACCAAGATGCAACTTTTCATTTTTCATTTGATAATTATTTCTATACCGACATGCTTTAATAGATGTAAAATTCATATCCTTATAGTCTTTTATAATAATGCGCTATGTTGTATCAAAGATATCGACGATGAGATATAAGTGTGTATCGATTCAAAATACGACATAACTTCTTAAGATCTCATGACTTTATTATTTTAAGGTACCTACCCTTCTCACGAGGTTTCATGAAGTGTGATACTGTAGGATTTTCAAGAACGAATTACCTCCTCATAATGATCATTTTAATTCTTTGCTCCTCCACCTTTTCAAGGATTATTTTATGTAGAACCGGTTGGTCTATCCTGGTTTGTCACGACCCAGGGGTACCCCTGATGTAACATGGCGTACTTGATCCCGAAGGGGTCACATACAAGCCCTTAGCATAATCATAACATAAGATCATAGAAATACGGAAAGATTTAAAACTTTCTTTCAAACAATCTAAAACATTTTATAAGCAAGCGGAAGACTTTACTAAGTCTTTGTCTCAAACCATCCATGAATCACATGAATACAATTCTTGGGACGCAGCCCATATAATAGTCTAAAACATAAGAAATGACATAAAAGGAACATAGTGGGTTTGTCCTCGAAACTATGAGGACTCGCCAATTCTTCAAGTCTTTGAGCACCTTACAAACCTAGTGTTCAAGCAACTCAATAGCCCAACACCCTACATTTGATTAGAGTGTAGGCAATATGCGTTAGTACAAACTGTACCAAGTATGAAAGCTAGCATAACATCATAAAGCATCCCAAATGGTTAGTCAACATAAGACATAAGCATAAGAGACAATAACATATTCATAACATAAACTCCAACATAAACATCATATCATCACAAGTCAACATAAGCCATACATAAATTCATACTTCAACCACTAGTCTTTCATATTCAAGAGAACTACTTCATAAGCCACCTCCAAGCATACTTGTACAAGCCAAGGATAGCATCCCATAATACTATCCAACCTAAGTACCTCTCTTTGGTCATTCTTGGTCATAGTCCACCTTCATAGACAAGACTGAGGTTTTCATATCATAAGAGAACTTATACTCCTAAGTAACCTCAAGGCACACTTGTGCATTGCATGTGGGGCATCCCATAATACCACACACACTAAACATATCCTTGAAGTCACCATATTCTTATTTACCATTTCTATGTATCACTCTTTACTTACTTCATATTGACAAGGAACTATCAACTTAAGTAAATCATATCATGGAAAGCAACTATAGCAACAATCAAAGCTAGCATACATCACATAAGAGAACACTTGATAAGTAGCTACAAGTCATACTTGTGCCATGTATGAATGGCATTCCATACTACCACTCACACTAAGTACTCCTTAAAGCTAACTTACTCAATGCTTAGTATTCATCGTTCTAGACTATCAAAGAATAGCATACTACTATGCTAGACCTAAATAACAAGGAAAACACCTTACCATGTAATCCAATCTATCCTAGGAAGGATACAAGTATACCAACCTAGATACCATGCAAACATTCAATAGAATGCAAGCTACCCTTAGGGGAGTATGAATCCTCAACCCTAAGCTATCCTTAGGAGAGTATGGTTTCTCAATCCTAAGCTACCATGAAATGGTCTTGGCCTAACCAATTCAAGCTACCATGAAATGCATTCTAATAATGCTAGTTCTAGCTACCCATAGGAGAGTATAGATCCTCAATCCTAGGCTACCATGCCTATACTAATGCAAGCTACCATGAAAATCATCCTACGAATGCTAGTTCAAGCTAACCTTAGGAGAGCTTAATTCCTCAATCCCAAGCTACCATGAGATTTACCATCCCAAGCAATATAATTCAACTACCCATAAAGGATTATTAAGACTCAACCTCAAGCTATTATATTCTAGCAAGTAATATTCATTTTGGGTGATTAACCCTTCACATTCTACATACAAGCATTCATATTGTTCTAGGTAGGTCATGTGGGTGAAAGCCTTCCACTATAACTCTATCTATGTTGTATACTAATTCTATGCAAGGTAGTTCAGCATTTTAGACTTACTCTTCAAGCCCTAGTGATCAACATTATGACTTCAAGCCCTACATTCAATCTTTATTCCACAATAATCATACTAGTCCAGATCACAAGACACATTAGTCCTAAGCCTTAATCATAGGAAAATTCTATACACAATTCATCATAAAGATCCAAATTCTATCATTACCATTCATGGTCTATCATACATGCATAAGTCTAGTTTAATTCATAATTTCATATTCATATTCTTGACCAAGTTCTATACATGATAACAAGTCTAGAGAATCTATCAAGAATCATCAATTTCACATCAAAAGACATAAGCCCACATACTTTGATTTCTAGGGTAAATCATGAAATTCACATAAATTCTTCATTATATCATGAATCAACACTATATTAATCATATATGAGTAATATCCAACCATTTGGAATCATACTCACCTAAAACCCATACATTGGAAGTAGCCCTAGCTTGATTGGGGTTCTTCTTCACAAATTAGGGGAAAGTCTAGGGGAGTCTATGCGTGGAAGAACCCATAGATGAAAAGTTAAACATACCTTTAATCAAATACCTAGCACGAGCTCTCAACAATAGACTCTGTTCTTGACCCAATCTACAAGCTCTATCTCCTTCTTCAATTGAGGGTTTTTTAGAGAGAGAAATATTCTATGGAGAGGATGAAGTTATGTTTTCTTTAAATTCTAGGGAGAATGACTTAATTGAGGTAAACTTAGGTCTAATAAGCTTATATTGTTGCCACGAAAGGAATATAATAATGTAGGGTCAACTTTGGTAAAAAACTAAGGACCCTAAACTATTTAACTTAAAAATTTTAAGTCTTCACAACTTACCTTGCCCTTTGCACCCTCATGGCTCGCCAAGGGCACTAGGAGACTCGCTAAGTGGACCCTTGGCTCGCCTAAATTTCCAGTAAGGTCCATAAAGGGGCAGTTCACTAGGCGATCTTGGGAGCCAATGGGTGATTCGCCAAGAAGGTTGGCGAGCTACGACTTAGCTTACCCTTTGTTCCACAATCAAGGACAAAGGGAAAGTCCAATAGGGGACTTTAGGTGCCCTTTGGTGCATCGCCAAGTGACTTGGGCGATCAAGCTACCCAAACGCCAACTAGTCACGTAGGAGAACAAGTTCACTTTCACTTTACCTTGATAGTTTTGGCCCTTGCAACCATATACCATTCCGTAGATAGTCTTTAAACTACGGGGTCTAACACGTGTCTTAACGTTCAACTACTAAGCCCTCCATTCAAAGTACGGAGTGTCTTATCTACGACTCTAATCACATACATCATACCTTAGAACCCTGGCTTGAGGCTCTAGTTTGGTCTACTAGTTTCCGAGGTGTTAAAATATCTCCACGCTTGGGAACATTCATCCTCAAATGACCTTTCTAAACACTTCTTTAAAGGAAACAACTCTAGACTAGCATCCCAATATGCATGCACTACATCTTTGCACACAATCAAGGAGGAAAACTTCAACTCCAAGCTAAGCATAATCAATACAACACAAGGGAGTAGGAACTACATCTACCAACCCAACATGCATGAAATTCTTCATCTATTCAATTTCAAGGAGGAACTACCATATCCTAGCTACAACATGATCAACACACACTACATGGAGCCTAAAATGCACATTAACTCAAAGATGCCACAACATGAGGCAAAACAATGCATGTAAGTCATATCTACAAGACCTAGGCATATTCATGAACATGCATACAAGGAAATCATATCAACACATAATCACATATAACCTTATTAGGTAGGCACACTATCTACCCCTTGGGAGCACACCTATACATGCTTTCTAAACATCAATCATGATAAGGATTACTTCAAGTCCAACATAACAAGTCATAAAAGATAAGAAATTTTGAACTTTCTAAAACATAAAAGAAGCACATACCGGAAGGGACATGAGGAGATCACTCTTGATCTTCTCTAGATCGGAGAGCATAAAACCTATTCCTCTTTTGATGCTCATCATCCCCACCACTAGAGTAAAGTTGCTTACCCTTTCTTATAGCAGCCTTTGCCTTGGGCAATATTTCTTCATGTGGCCACTCTCACCACATCCATAACAACCATCTCTACCGGCCAAACACTTACCCTCATGCCTCTTACCACACTTAGAACAAGTGGGCCATAGGGACTCACTGCCTTTCCCTTGTGGCCTAGGGGTAGACACCCTCTCATCCTTATACTTAGTAGCATTAGAAAAGCCTTGCCCGGAAAACTTTTGTCGATTCCTAGAACGACCATGTCCATCGGACCCATCATGAAAAGACTTATCATCATCCATCCTAGACCACTTTTTCTCCCTACTCTCTTTCTTGAGTTTTGACTCTTCTATTTGTTGGGCAAACACCATGAGGCGTGAGATATCCATATCATCAACAAGCATTGCCATACGACATTCTTCTTCTACTAGATTGGACACCCCCGTCATAAACCTATTCATCAAATCCCTTGGACTTGATACCAAAGATGGAGCATACTTAGACAAAAGAGTGAACTTTAAGGCATACTCATTGACACTCATGCTTCCTTTCTTAAGATTTATAAACTCTTCCAACTTAGCCTCCCTCAATTCCCGAGGAAAGAACCTATCTAGAAATGCCAACTTAAAAGCTTACCACTCTATATGGCCCGCCTCTACCGGCCTAGCATCTTTCCATTGCTCATACCAAATTTGGGAAACATCATTCAATTGTTAAGTGGCTAACTCCGCTTTCTCTCTAGAAGTTACCCCCATGATAACAAGTGTCTTATCATCTATGAACACATTTGGATCGTCTTTCACCTTGGATCCACTAAACTCTGGAGGGTTCATCCTCAAGAACTCCCTTATTATATAAGCACCCATCCCCCTTATAGGGTTTGCCGGAGCCACCACCTCTCTATTGGCTTGCACCGTTAAGGCTTGAGCCAATAGTTGCATAGAAGCCCTAAACTTCGCAAAAGTGGCATTCCCAATTTGAGGGTCATTAGGAACTTGAGGAGGAGCTTGAGGTGGAACTTGGGGAGGAACCTCTTGCTCCACATTGCCCTCCTCTTCACCCCTAGCATTATCCCTTGTGTTCACCATAATCTGAAAAACAAAGGGAACGGATTAGAAAAAGGACCTACTAAAGCCAAACTCTATGGTGCGACTAAGAGAATGAAGAAGTGAGACTTTTCCTAAGCATCCAATAGCCTCCTATTCATAAATATGTCGTGACTAACACCCATGAATAAGACTCTACTTAGACGTGGTCTGAGACATCCTAAAATTTATCCCAAAACCTTATACTCTAATACCAAGTTTGTCACGACCCAGGGGTACCCCCTAGACATAACATGGCGTACTTGACCCCGAAGGAGTCACATACAAGCCCTTAGCATAATCATAACATAAGATCATAGAAATACGGGGAAGATTTAAAACTTTCTTTCAAACAATCTAAAACATTTTATAAGCAAGAGGAAGTCTTTAATAAGTCTTTGTCCCAAACCATCTATGAATCACATGAATAAAAGTCTTGGGACGCAGCCCATATAATAGTCTAAAACATAAGAAATGACATAAAAGGAACATAGTGGGTTTGTCCTCGAAGCTATGAGGACTCACCAATTCTTCAAGTCTTTGTGCACCTTACGAACCTAGCCTTCAAGCAACTCAATATCCCAACACCCTACATTTCATTAGAGTGTAGGAAATATTTGTTAGTAAAAAATGTAATAAGTATGAAAGATAGCATAACATCATAAAGCATCTCAAATGGTTAATCAACATAAGACATAAGCATAAGAGACAATAACGTATTCATAACATAAACTCCAACATAAGCATCATATCATCACAAGTTAACATAATACATACATAAATTCATACTTCAACCATTAGCCTTCCATATTCAAGAGAACTACTCCACAAGCCACATCCAAGCATACTTGTGCAAGCCAAGGATAGCATCCCATAATACTATCCAACCTAAGTACCTCTCTTTGGTCATTCTTGGTCATAGTCCACCTTCATAGTCAAGACCTAGGTTTTCATATCATAAGAAAACTTATACTCTTAAGTAACCTCAAGGCACACTTGTGCATTGCATATGGGGCATCCCATAATACCACACATACTAAGCATATCCTTGAAGTCACCATATTCTTATTTACCATTTGTTGGTGTCACTATTGACCTATTTCATATTGACAAGAAACTATCAATTTATGTCAGTCATATCATGGAAAGAAACTATAGCAACAATCTAAGCTAGAAGAGATCACATAAGAGAACACTTTATAAGTAGCTTTAGGTCATACTTGTCCCATATATGAATGGCATACCATACTACCAGTCAAACTAAGTACTCCTTTAGGCTAACTTATTCAATGCTTACTATTCATCATTCTAGACTATCAAAGAATAACATACTACTATGCTAGACCTAACTACCATGGAAAACACCTTACCATGCAATCCAAGCTATCCTAGGAAGGATACAAGTATACCAACCTAGCTACAATGCAAACATTCAATGGCATGCAAGCTACCGTTAGTGAAGTATGAATCCTCAACCCTTAGCTATCCTTAGGAGAGTATGGTGTCTCAATCCTAAGCTACCATGAAATGGTCTTGGCCTAACCAAGTCAAACTACCATGAAGTGCATTCTAACAATGCTAGTTCAATCTACCCATAGGAGAGTATAGATCCTCAATCCTAGGCTACCATGCTTATACTAATGCAAGCTACCATGAAAAGCATCTTACCAATGCTAGTTCAAGCTAACCTTAGGAGAGCTTAATTCCTCAATCCCAAGCTACCATGAGATTTACCATCCCAAGAAAGATAATTCAACTACCCATAAAGGAATCATAAGACTCAACCTCAAGCTATTCTATTCTAACAAGCACGATTCATTTTAGGTGATTAATCCTTCACATTCTACATACAAGAAATCATATAGTTTTAGACTTACTCTTTAAGCCGTAGTGATCAACATTATGACTTCAATACCTACATTCAAGGTTTACTCCACAATCATCATACTAGTCCAGATCACAGGACACATTAGTCCTATGCCTTAATCATAGGCAAATTCTATACACAATTCATCATAAAGTCCCAAATTCTATCCATACCATTCAAGGTATATCATACTTGCATAAGTCTATTCAATTCATGATTTCATATTCATATTCTTGACTTAGTTCTATACATGACAACAAGTCTAGAGAATCTATCAAGAATCATCAATGTCTCATCAAAAGACATAAACCCACATACTTTTATTTCTAGAGTTAATCATCGAAATCACATAAATTCTTCATAATATCATGAAGAAGCACTAGATTAATCATATATGAGTAGTATCCAACTATTTGGAATCATACCTACCTAAAACCCATACATTGGAAGTAACCCTAGCTTGATTGGGGTTCTTCTTCACAAATTAAGGGAAAGTCTAGGGGACTCTTTGGGTGGAAGAACCCATGGATAAAAAGCTAAACATACCTTTAATCAAATCCCTAGCACAAGTTCTCAACAATAGACTTTGTTGTTGATCGAAACTTCAAGCTCTATCTTCTTCTTCAATGGAGGGTTTTTTAGAGAGAGAAATATTCTATGGAGAGGATGAAGTTGTGTTTTCTTTAAATTCTAGGGAGAATGACTTAATTGAGGTAAACTTAGGTCTAATAAGCTTATATTGTTGCCAGGAAAGGAATATAATAATGTAGGGTCAACTTTGGTAAATAACTAAGGACCCTAAACGATTTTACTTAAAAATTATAAATCTGCACGACTTACCTCACCCTTTGCACCCTCATGGCTCTCCAAGGGCACTAGGCGACTCGCCAAGTGGACCCTTGGCTCGCCCAAATTTCTTGTAAGGTCCATAAAGGGGCAGTTCACTAGGCTATCTTGGTAGCCAATGGGCGATTCGCCAAGCAGGTTGGCGAGCTACGACTTAGCTCACCTTTTGTTCCACAATGAAGGAAAAGGGATAGCCCACTAGGCGACCTTAGGTGCCCTTTGGTGCATCGCCAAGTGACTTGGGCGATCAAGCTGCCCAATCGCCAACTAGTCACCTAGGAGAACAAGTTCTCTTCCACTCTACCTTGATAGTTTTGGCCCTTGCAACCCTATATATATCATTCCATAAATAGTCTTCTAAACTACGGGGTCTATCACGTGTCTTGACGTTCAACTACTAAGCCCTCTATTCAATGTACGGAGAGTCTTATCTACGACTCTAATCACATACATCATACCTTAGAACCTAGCTTGAGGCTCAAGTTTGGTCTACTAGTTTCCGAGGTGTTACATACTTCATGCATGTCCTAGACTCTGTACTTTAGCACATTTAATATGAGCATTTACAACTCTTGGTTACTTCTTATATCTTCCTTATGTTAGAAAAACTAAAAGACATTTCAATCTTCTTTGGAGAATCCATCTTTGTGCATCATGGTATATTCATTAATCTTGTACCACACATCAAAATTATTAGATGGAAAATATTTTCTACCTGACCATAACTCAAATGAGAGAAAATTTGATCATAATTTATTGGTTTGATGCATACAATTACTTTTGTACGAATTATCATATTTCAGATCAACACATGAAGATTTGTTCTCATAAACAATGATTCACCTATTTATCTAAGACATTTAACGTCACATCAGATTGAATAATTATAAACATTATCAAGATTAACTGTCTTGATAACATATTCTAAAAGAGTTTCTCGTAATTGTATTATCTTGCACAAACATTTTTTTTGAATGTCAAACTGCAGGTAGAAAACAATCGCACATGGATTATCTTATATATGCGTTTATTTATCATATCACATGAAAGGTGAATGGACGCATATTCACCTTTTATTCTTTTCAGAATTTAGGATAGTCCCAACATTAGTTGATAAAATTAATTTATCATGAGAACACGGAAGAAAAAGAATTCTTAAAGATTTTTTTAGTTCTTCAGTATATGTCTAAGTTGTAAACTCTAGGTTAACCATGACATGTGCCTTTTTATTTTAGTAAATTTATAATATACTATCATATGAGCAAAATTTAGATTTACTATTCTGAGAGAAATTTTCAGATTTATTTCTTCTCAATGACTCTACCTCTTCTGAAAGTGAGTCGTGATCCCATCGCGATAAAGTTCACATCCATATTAGTAAGATTTATTTTGCACTGTCACATCAAATTTAGTATTGAGTTTATTCAATCCCAATCGATAAACATTGTCCATTAAATTCTTGGGATGAAATCTTTGTAGCGTTATCAAGGAAAATGAACTTAATATGACAATCAGGATATTGTGCTCGTAATCGTATAATTTGTTCCAATAATTTTACAAACGCTACGTTGTGAGATGATAATCGGAACACATGAGACCATCTAGAACGAGAATCTATTAAATCCATGAGGTATATAAACAACCCATTAGGCGGGTGAATAGGTCCACAAATGTCCCTATGTATACGTTTCAAGAATGCAGGAGGTTTCAATGTCAACTTCCATTGATGATGGTCTCACCATTAACTTTCCTTCATAACAAGCAATACAAGAAAATTCACCATTTACATGAATCTTTAGGTTCTTTAATGGATGTTCATTTGCATTTTCTATGATTCATCTCATCATTATAAACCTGGATATCCAGACGATATGTCAAAGTACGAAAGTATTATAGTATGTGCCTTATTGTCACTAATTCTTGTCCAATACAAGCCTAAAGATAATGTAGAGAACATTTATGTAACACATGTCTGCCCAGAGAAATTCTTGGTGAAACCACATCCACGACAAGGGTCGCTACCTTTTCCATGCCTAGCATGGTGGGCATACATCTCCTTCACTTTAGAGAATGGATCTATATTTTTGGCATTTATCAATAGTTCTTATTCTTCATGAATGGAACACAATCATTTGAGCATAACAAATTATGATAGCTTAGCACCTCATTCCATATTCATGCGCATTATTCCATCACTTTTCTTCTTTAAGACACATTATGCACTGGTACCACATTCACTTTAGAGAATGGAGCAATTTTAATGAGATAGGTTTCATGACTAATTTTCATCTTAAGCACATTGTTTACTTTAATAGTCATTTTAATGATATATATAAATTTATGGGACTTAAATTCAACATTTTTCATCATGGTGCCCCAGGACAAAAATATGATGTATTACCCTTTTAGTGCGACTGGACATGAATCTATCATCTTACCCTCTTTATGGTACAAAGATATTCAAGTTTCTAAACAAAGCATAATTGTACTCATGAATAAACTTAAAGTCTTACAGTATCAGAGGTATCCAATCATATCGTATTTTTTTTTATATATAACCATCTTCAAGTGGTGATATTTTTCTTTCAGGGTTTTCCATAAAGTAAGTGGATCCTTAATTGTGAGATATTTGATTTTCAGATTTTCACCAAGATGATGATGCAAGAATTTCATAACGTTAACACAATTTTGTTTTGATTCTTTTTCATTCTTAATGGTGTCTTTAAGACCCATCAAAACCAAATGTATTTTAGTATCCAAAGGGGATTCCTGCCTGAACTATGAAGGGAAACAAACTCAAATTAAGTAAGATTAGTTGTATTGAAAAGAAGGAAAATAATTAATACCTTAGCCTTCAAACTTAACCTTTAATCTTTAAGACGTTAGAGTCTCGTGTTGATAACGTGTTTTGAATTATAAATTAAGAAGGTGAAATTAGTAGGAAGAAGAGAGAATAATTTGTATTTCTCTTGAAGAGATTGAGTTACAATGAAGGAAACCCTTTATTTCTAGGTAAAATGATAAGGCTCAAATTATCCTAAAACAAATAGAAGAATAAGCTGTTACAGACCGACTTCCCGAGTCATGATGACAGCTACTATAACCCACCAATAGGTAAGCCAACCCGTACCTAAAACGGAAAGTAGTAGGAACAAGGGTAGAACTAACCAGCAAATAACACTAAGATCAATCAAAGATAGAAACAGAAGCAAACAAAAAACTACATACAAAATATACCTTCCCATAACCTGGAAGTCACGAGTACAGAGTTGTCTAACAAGATAAATACAAGATATGTCTCAAAGGAAAAAGATAAGGTAAAATATATATAGAAGGAGATAGGCTAATCCACGATACCAAATGCGCACCTCATCTCAGATATCCACACGCTGCTAAAGATGGCACGAACGATCACCGTTGGTAGCTGGTACTAGGACCTGCATCATGAAAAGATGCAAAGTGTAGCGTAAGTACCAAAACAAGGTACTCTGTAGGCATCATAGGCCGACCGAGTAAGAAAGGTAAAAACAATCTAAAAAGAGAGAATCTAAACACAAGAAGAGGTCAATGGGGATATAAAAAGAAAACACATGAGCATACCAAAATTAAGTCTAAGTACAACTAAACTAAACCTAGTTAAACCCCATAAGCCTAGAAGGTACAATTGTGCACAGGTTTAAATAAACCCCAAATGGAGCTCGACAGGTATATAGAATAGCTAAGTATATAAGAAAGAATAGCCTCAAAACCAGATCCAATAAATGTACGTTGGGCCTCAAACCCCATGTGATAGCCTCTAACTATGTGTGACGACCTCGAACCCCAAAGCATCACCCTCAAATTGGGAATACGACCTCGAACCATGAACATCAACCTAAGACTAGAGATAACGACCTCGAACATAAACATTATCTTCGAACAAGAAATAGTCATAGTGTCCAGTCGACTCCCAGCTCAACTAGCTAGAGTAACAAAAGGGTTTGTCGACTACGAAGAGGATTCTAATATCATTACTAAGTTATCGTGGAATTACATCCACCCACCATCATCCATGGAAGGCTCCAAGCCTGGAACAGCCTAGTCTCCAGTCCTCAAAAGATGTAGTTCCTTTGGTAACCCATCAGAACCGCAGAGACAGGGAGTGAAAACACAAGGTCCACAAGGCCACACAAATGCCTAAGTTAATGCTCATACTATTAAACACAAGTCTACTATGCCAATCTACAAGGACCTAATCCATCCAAATGATGTCAAAGACATAACAAAGTCAGAAGGTTCACGAGTCTAAGACAACACTAGTCTATGCTAGACTATGGTCGAACATGCTTAGGGAAACAAATAGTGAAATAAGTAAATCAGATAGGATGTTGCACTCACACATAAAAGATTAACAACATGGTACTACCCTTTATATAATGGTAAACAATCCTAAATCATAGTTTATAAGAACAAAAGCAAGAATAACTAGGTACATGCCCCCAATTCACACTAATCATCATGAATTCAAACATTCATGCTCAATATAAAAGGAAGGAAGCCATAGCCTATTTGAAAGCCAACTGTGCATGCTCCAAATCATATGGCTGGAGCTTTTCCCTTCCGAGTGGCCTCTGAACACCCCCACGCTATCAAGAATTGGATCAAAACATCAATACAATCGCATAGACACTAAAATCACACAATATACAGACATACCAATTTTAGAGTCAAATAGGAATTGCAGAATCCATGCCGGAATTTCTGTAATTTACTCCATAAAAATAATTTAAACTATGCCTCAAACTTGTGTTCCAAATTTGAGAACAATCTAAGGCCTAACGCGGCAAACACAACAAAAATAAAAGAAAACCCAAAATTAGGCTCACACTAAGGGAAGGGCAACAGTTTGAAGGCGAAATTCACCTTAAACAGAGGTTCCTCAACACAATCCAATCACTCAACAATAAAGCCACACTTCCAATGAAAGACATGACCTCAAATAACCCAAATCAGAGCTCGAAAGAGGGAGAAATTGCTAGACCAATATTCACTAACTGCTGAAATTTGCGATGAAGTCTTTATATTAAAAACTTCCCGACCTTCGCTTAAGTGGTGGTTAATGTCGCTTAACTGACATTCCTCAAAAAGGCGGGCCTCGCCTTTGTGATCTCATGGCCGCAAAAATGAGTGTCGCTTAAGTAAACATAGTCCGCAAAAGCAAGAGTCGCAAAAATGAACAGGGTCGCTTCAACGACAACTGCCTAAGTGGATAGTCTTGCTTAGGGGAAGCACTAGTCACGTAAGCAATGTTCGCTTAAGCAAACCCAGGGGCGCAAAAGCAGCTATACCAAACATCAGGCACCAAATATTTTTAGCAAAGTCCCCCGAGAAGAATTGGTTCAAAACCCCGTACACGCTAAGGAGATATGCCAACTACTAAAATTTGACATTCCAGACTCAACGGAGCAGTCAAAACTTCCATATGATGTCTTCTTAAAAGAATATGGATCCCATACCTAAACACACTGACATAATTCTCATCTGAGCTCGTTTATTTAGAATAATGGCTAAAGACAATCTGTCGCCTTAACTTGAAATATAAAATGCCTAAATGCACATACTCGCACTGAAAGCCTCGAGAATCGTGTTGACCATGCTAGTAGCCTAAACTGACCCTTTGTCAGCTAATGAAATCATTAAAATCTTAGACTTCTGATAAATTATGACCGTTTAATGTTCAAAAGCTCCAAAAGTTTAAAACTCGCATAAAAATGAAATGGGCTACTACTTGACTGAACTTTCAGTCCCAACAAGTCATAAATGACTTGGGGATGCTAGAGAAAAGCTCTTAACGCTTAACAAGAGGCATAAACACAAAAATCACCCGCATGTCATTACAACATCGACTACTAAAAAAGACTTTCTTCCGCGAAAGTAAGAGTCACGAAATACTTGAAGGCCTAGACAAGGTAGAAAACTACTCTCCCATATCATGTTTGGTCTACCAAGTAGCATCTTCAACTGGATGATGCCTCCAATGGACCATAAGTGCAAGAATGGCTCTCAAATGCAACTGTCAAGCATCTTTTGCTCAAATGGCAACTAGCTCCTCCAAGAAGGTCAACCACTCATCCAACTCTACTGCATCATACTGAAGCACATGAGACTCATCAAGAACAGGCCGCTGCAACTTCAATACATGAAAGACTTAATAAATAGCTAAGAACATCAGAGGTAAAGCTAAATCATAAGCAACTCTCCAACTGTTCGAAGGATCTCAGAAGGCCTAATATACCTAAGGCTAAACTTTCCCCGCCTCCCAAATCTCATCATGCCTTTCATGAGAGACATGTGGAGAAACACTATATCACTAACTTAAAACCTTTAAGGGTGCCACCTACGATTCCCATAACTCCTATGCCTACTCTAGTTTGTCCAAAGTCTGTCTTGAATCATCCTTACATGTTTTAACGCCTCCTGAATCAAGTCTATAGCATGGGTCCTAGGCTTTGTAGACTCAAACAAACCAACTGGAGAGCGACAACGCTTACCATATAAGGTCTCGAATGGGGCCATCTAAATGCTAGAATAGTAGCTGCTGTTATATGCAAATTTTGCTAGATGCAAGAACTGATCCCAATGACCTCCGTAGTCTAACACACAATTCCGCAACATATCCTCAAGAACATGGATTGTATGCTTTGACAAATCAATCTACAGGTGGAAAGTTATGCTAAGGTCAACACGAATGCCCAATTCATCCAAAAAAGTCCTCCATAAGCTAGAAGTGAACTGAGCCCCGGTCTGATATAACAAAGACTGGCACACCAAGAAAACGAACCACCTTACGAATGCAGATACGGACTAATCTATCGGATCTAAATGAAGACTGAACAAGGAGGAAGTGTGCTGACTTAGTCAATAGAACAATGATTACCCAAATGTTGTCAACACCTCTATAAGTTTGAGGTAATCCTTCCACAAAATCCATAGTGATGCAATCTCACTTCAAATTTGGAAATGGGTAAGCTCTAAAACTCACCACCAGGCTTCAAATGCCCGGCCTTCATTGAAGTCTCTAGTAATGACACATAATCTGCAATATCTTTCCATATGCCAACCCACCAGTAATGCTTTCTCAAGTCATGATACATCTTTGTGGTTCTCGGATGGATATAATATCTAGGATCATGGGCCTCACAAATTATTAGCTGAATCAAATCCCTGTCTCTAAGAACACAAATACGACTTGCAAACCTCAAAACCCTATCAACATCTAAGGTAACCTGACTGGGATCACCTACTAAAACTCGATCTCAAAGTGCTACCAATGTCTCATCCTCAAACTGATTGCTACGGATCTGATGAAGTAGAGAAGACTGAACTCTCACATAGGTTAAAATACCCCAAGAATTTGAGACATCCAACCGAACAATCTAATTAACTAAGTATTGAATGTCCAAATCTAAAGGTTTCTCCATAGTAGATAAGAAGGTTAGGCTACCCAAACGCACTACCTTCCAACTCAAGTCGTCCGTTACTATATTCTCTTGCCTTGATGATAGGGAATAAAGAGGTGATAGTCCTTCAGATGCTCAATCAAGTGACACTGCCTCGAATTAAGGTTCCTCTGGTTCTTGATGTATTGAAGATTCTTGTGATCAATAAAGATCTAAGAATAAACTTCTTACATATAGTGCTTCCATATAATAAAGGCAAAAATTACCACTCCCAAATCCAAGTTATGAGTGGGGCAGTTGCGCTCATATAGGCTCAGTTGCATCGAGGCATAAACAATAACCCGACCCCGCTGCATCAAAACACAATCCAAACCAATGCCGGATGCATAAAAAAAGATTGTGAAACCCTCACCCTCAACTAGAAGAGTCATTATAGGAACAACAATCAATAATTCCTCGATCTTTTGAAAGCTCAACTCACACTCCTTAGACTACTGAAAAGGAAAATCAAGGTGAGTCAACCGGGTCAAAGGTGTTGCAATGATGGAGAACCCCTCCACAAAACGTCTGTAATAGCCTTCCAAACCAACGAAGCTCTAAACCTAAGCAACTAATAGCCTCTATTTTTACCAGATCAACCATGATACCATCCTTGGACACCATGGGCCCCAAGAATGCTATAGACTCCTGCCAAAACTCACACTTTGAGATCTTGACATAAAGTAGGCGATCTCTCAATTACACAGCACGATCCTCAAATGTTACTCTTGATCACTCCTGCTCCATGAATATATCAAAATTTCATCTATGAACACAATGCTCAAAAAACAAGATACGACCTAAACACCTGTGTCATCAAGTCCATCAAGGTGGCCGTGGCGTTAGTCAACCCATAAGATAGGAACTCATAGTTTCCAGATCGAGTCCTAAATAGAGCCTTAGGGATGTCCGCTGCCCTTATCCTCAACTAATGGTATCAGAACTCAAATAATCTTTGAAAATACTGCACCACCTTAAAGCTCGTCAAACATATTATCACTCCAGGAAATAGGGTAGCAGTTCTTCACCGTCACCTTATTCAACTGCATATAATCAACACGCATGTCTATCATACCATCCTTCTTCTTCAAAAACCGAACAAGAGAGCCCAAAGGCAACACACTAGGCGGGATAAATCCATTACCCAAGAGATCCCAAAGTTGAACACTATGGTTTTTGAGCTCTGCAAGAGCCATTAGATATAGAGAAATAGAAATAGGCCGAGCACCCAACTCAAATTCAATAGGGAAATAAATATCACGCTCTAGGATATTCCAAGTAGGTTTGTAGGAAATATATTTACAAAATCATGAATGATTAGAATTGAATCAACTAGAGGGACCTTCCTATTCAAATCTTGCACATAAGCCAAGAAACAGAAACACGTACTATCCACTGGCCACCGAGCCTGAATACAAGAGATAACTCCAATCAATTATCTCTTAATCGAGCCCTGCCATACCATCAGGGGAACACCAGGCATGACTGATAATGCTCAAATCACACCTCAAAACTAATAAAAAGAGTGAGTGGTCGTCGTTAATAAAAACAGCCAACTAAGAGTCGGGCTCAAATCCCACAAGGAACAATGTAACAACGATTGAAAAGATAAAGGTTAACGAGATACTAGTTTGAATCTAAACGTACAAGGTATAAAATTATCAAATAAAAGGAAATTATTCTAATTAAACTACGAATAGAGGCCAATACGATATAAAGCAAGGGATATATGGGAATAGCGAAAACTTGAAATTCAATTAACACTCAACGATCCATTGCAATTCAATCAAAGATCAATCACTAATAGGTAGGCTAGGTCATCTTCAATTACACTAATTATTTTTCGATCTCAAGGAGTTTATCTAGAGAATATCCTTTCGGTCTCATCTACATCAATACAAAACAAGCCACTACCTTAACCTAGACCTCTCTTTCAAGGAATCCTTGTACACAACAATGAAACCCTAAATTTTCATCTTTCAATCTCAAATTCAAGATTCAAAGTCAAAATGAAATTATCAATCTAATTTTCCACTTCACGAGCTCTTTTTAAGCAACCCACAAAGATCAGAAGACTAAGGTTGAGCATTCACTCTCAACCTATACATTCAAACATGAAAACTAGATTAAAAATATTTCATGAAATCAAGCACGGAAACACAGAATCACAAAAGCAAAAGAGCAATAAATCAATCACCCAAATAGCTTTGTCTATTTCTAGCACAAAAGCCCCAATTTCATATAAGTCGGTACACCAACATTTCCAGCAATTAAAAACAGAGAAATGAACAAAGGTAAAAGATATTACTAAAATAGAACTCAATCTTCAAATCCACTACTGAAATGCGAGGCAACTTGCCTGCAAATGGTGTCAATCCCTAGAGCAAGAACACTAAGAAATCTATTTTTTGAATGTATTTATCTTTATACAAAATTCTCTCTAACAATTCTTCTATCATCCATAATCCCCAACTCTAACCCTATTTTATGAATTTGGGTCCAAATCTTGATAATTTCCCATTCAGCTCCTATATGAAAACGGTGGGATTTTCAAAAATGGAAGGAGGTTTGCAAAAGAGAACTTGGCAAAAGAGAATAGAAGTTCGCTTAAGCGACCTTCACCTCTTCTGCCCAGTTCACAGAAGCGAACCCCGGGTCCTTGCTTAAGCGGATGGTTGACCTTGTTGACTAGTTAGCTTAAGCGAACAGTCTTCCGCGGGTGCGATACATGGGACTAATTTTCTGCCAGCTTTTGTTCTTTTCAGCTCCTATTCCACTTTTGTTAATCCATTATTTTCGTGATCATCAAAATACCTGAAACAACACAATTCAAAGGATAATTAGCCTCTTTATCTACTTGAGTTCCATTAAATCACAAGAAAAGAGCCTTGAATGAGTGCATCCACCACTTATCAACACCTCCAACTTAATACTTTGCTTTCCTGAAACAAAACAAAAATTCAAAACACAAGAGGCACTCAATTTAAGCACAATACTCTTTCATTCTCAACAAGAATCATGGTCATGAGCAAACAAGTGATTACCAATTCAAGCAATTCCCTCAACTTCAAACAAAATTGCAAAACTCAATGAGTTCCAAGAATGATCAAGTGACAACAAGAATTCTCAAGAAGTTACTCACAATTACTAGTATTCTAACAATTCCCATGACTTAATTATGGAATCTATTAACTTCACCAATCCATCCTAGCAATCAGGCCCTCACAAGAAAAGAAATGTCGCACAAAAACACACAAGTATTACAACACAAGGGACAACAATACAAATACTCATACTCAAAATGAATCATCTCAAGCACGGAAATGCCACACCATAGACATGCCCATATTTTCAAACAACATTGACTCAACTTTATTTAGTTGGAGATCTCAAAGAACTTTGTTAGGCTTGTAATGTAGGCTTAGAGAAGGTTAGGATATCGTTTAGGTACATGTGAAGGCACCGTCCTTGAAAACTACACAGCAACTTTTCAATCAACAACTTTCCCACTTTTCTTCACTTTTCAAGTCAATGCACACTTCACATCATTTTCTTATTTTTCTTTCAAGATACCCCACATGCAACCATTATCAACTTTTTGGAGAATTCAAGTGTTACATTTATTCAAAATCTTTCTTTGTTTTATTTTTCACAAGTTTTTCTTTCTTTTACAATTTTTCTCCATTTGCAAACTTTTTTTTTTATCAAGCCCTCATGTGGTAAGCATCCATCTATAATCTTCCCATAACAGCCCAAACTTTCAGAATTCTTCAGTCCAAGGAGGGAAAGGGTTCAAAAGAAGGTTACTTCTCAAAAATTGTCAAGTCTTGTAATGTGGTTGTCAATACAAGGATAAGGCTCAAAGGGGACAACTAAGGATACATTTAGTGCAAAGGTGGGATCTTTAGACTAAGTGGACTTCAATGAAAATCAAAGAAAGCTTAAGATCATTTCTCCTACCAAACTCAATCAAGACCAAAATTTTAAGACCAACCAAGTAAGTTCTAGTTAACGCAAGTGAGCACAAGGCATTATTCTCAAAAATCACCCCACATGGCATGAAGCTATTCAAGACGACTTAGTGTCACTTCCTAGTCAAGAAAAAAGTAGTTATTTTACACCCACCACCAAGTAATTTGGAGTCACAAAAAGAGTCAACCCATTGTCACAAAAACATTCAGATGGATGCTTATTTCACAACTCACAAGTCTTGACTAAATCTATTAGTACCAAACAAGTGACAACCACATATCAAAGAACTACCAAGCCAACAAAACTCAACGAAATGACGATTATCCCTTAAGAATGATGTCACCCGATCTATCATTGGGCAAATTTAGTCCTTTTTATTTAGCTTTTGCAATGGTTCCCCAATTCACAAGGTATAGGTCAGACTTACCCTACTTCAAGGCATCAAGAGTGAAACACAATCATCACACTTTATTACTACAAAACATAAACAAAAGATGCTTATATAATAAAACCAAATCATAAGAAAAATGACCAATCCCCACAATAATCCAAAAACAAAAACAAACAAACAACAATCCAACACTCCAATAAAAAAAAGATAAAACAACCCAAATGGGAGCACCCCCAACTAAAAATGATTTTGTGTCCTCACAAAACAACCATAATACTTAATTATAGAATATAGAGGGCTCCCTGGGCTGCCTCAATCCTCTCCATCAGTCTCGGTGTCCCCACTATCTTCATCTCCATCATCATCACTCCATATGACCGACTCATCTTCATCTTTGTCTGGCCTAGAAGTCGGGAGTGGCTCATTTGCCTTCAAAACTTTCTGAAGGATTTTTACACCTTTCCACATCCGAGTGAAGAACTTGTCTCGACTCTTCTCCTACTTCTTCATTTTACCATGTGAGATGCTTAACTCACCATGTGACATGGCCAAGCCATCATAGGCCTTCTCCAAATTCGCAAGTTGAGCCTTTTTCTTTCTTTGGTTAATAAAATAGTCATCAAACTCACTTTGGGGTACATAAGATCTAGGCCCCGCATATGATTCACCCGACCCTTGGAGTAGCTTTGCAACTAACTATTTCACAACCCTCAACTCACTTGCCAAAGACCCAAAAGGACCTACAACTGGAGGCATAGGAGAATCATCCTCCACGGAGTCCACCTTGCTCTTTTTACTTTTAAACACCGTGCCCTCACCACACATCTTAAGTGGAAAGATAGGATTTTTGGGCTCCATCCATATTTCACGTGGAAGTACCTCAACCTCAGCCTATATACAAAGCTCCATGATCAGAGAGGGAACAACAAGAGTCATGCTATCATGCACTTTGAACTTCCAAAATTCATTCCCAATAAAATGGCCCATATTTAGCGAGATATCATCAATTACACAAGCCACTATCTGAGCTCACAACACTAGAATGTTGCTAATGTTCCCACTTGGGGAAATACAACTGTATACAATAGACATCCATGTCCTAGCCTCCGCAGTAAAGTCTAAGCTTAAAATTTCGGCCTTTATGATGGCCCATGGAAAATTCTCGCTTGAGCTTAGCTTCGAAGCTAGCCAAGTACCCGACTCACAATTTTTGTTAGTGAAGGGTTTGATATTATGGTTCAGTAAACCATATACCCGATTGATTGATTCTAGCCCTTAATTGACAAACTTACCTCGGATAGTGATCAACCTTGATGCCATATCGGTTTCCATGACGTTGACATAAAACTCCCTCACCTATTACTCATTTTCCTTGAAAGGTTCAATTGTAAAGCATGTCCAACTGAATGCAATAAGCCTTTGGTAGAAAGTTTGAAGCATTTCTTCAACTTTGTCAAGCGATATGCCCCTCTTCAGAAGTAACTTCGTCTTCATTAAATCAACAAAATAAATCTGTTGTTCTCGAAAAGAGACAAATCGATATTGGTCATAATCGACCACCACTTCTTCCTCAAAACTAAATTCATGTGACATTCTTGATTTTTTGAGAATCTGTTAATCACAATAGTATCTAAGTGTGAGAATTTTATGTTAAACGATGTTGTTTCATAAGTGAAGTCAAAGAAAATGGTTGGAACTCAATTTGGAACCAAAACAAGCAAGTTGAAAAATCTCATATGGGCAGAAAACTGCCCAGATATTGCAAAAGGCAAGTTCAGTTCTCCTAAGCGAACATCGTAGAAGTCGCAAAAGCGAAGGGTATCATTTAAGCGAACATCGCATAAGCGATGACGTGTCCACATAAGCGAATAGTCGCCCCCTTTAACATGAAAAACCAATTTTGATTTCAATTTTTAGCATAAAATTTCAACTACCATCATTGCAAAATTAACAACAACCAAACAAGTAACAAAGAAACTCAATCATTTCGGCACAAAATGTTTCGAAAATAATTTTTGAGTTCTTTTGGACATTTTACAAAACACATGGTCCCAAACTAATTTCACCAAATAGATCATGAAATGGGTACTCAAGACTTCCCCAAATACTTTAAATCATCCCAGATACTTGCATTTAACAATTTTGACAAAGAATTCGGCCAACTCAATCACAATTTTAACCCTCTAAGTTAGAGAAGTTACTACCCACTAGCTACCCCCCAACTTTTGATAAAGCAATCAAAAGTAAACAATGATTATTACCACTTCAAGAGAGTAGAAGGGAGAAAAACATACAAGATTGTGTTTTCACAATGAAGGCCAAGAAGCAGGAATTGATTTAGAATAAGTGAAGGGGGAGAACAAGAAATTGGACCTTTTTATTTTGTTACTTTTGTCCGTTGGGCTCCCTTAAACTGCCTTTTGAAATGCCTTACCTTTGCTTAGCCGACTTTTGGTCACTTTTGCGACTGCTGGTGAAAGGGTGGGTTTCGCTTAAGCGAGTGCCCTTTCGCTTAAATAATGTTTGCTTTTGCGAGAGGGAAGCCATTTTTTCAGACTTCATTTAAGCAAACTCCTAATCGCTTTTGCGGATCCTGAGGCTAGTTTGCCAAGCTACTCATTGTCCTATTAGGTGAGCTTGGGGGTTAATGGAGGATCCGCCCAATCTCATTGGGTTAGCCTGGGTGCCCAAAATGACTCCCAAGTCATTTTGCAATGGGGTTTAAGACCCAAACCTCATTTCTTTCAAGATTTATCCCTCCAAACCTGTTCAAATTAATTTAGAAAACTCCAAAAATCATGAGGATTATCCGAAAAGAAAAATTTAAACCTAACCTAGAATTTAAAAACTAAAAGTTGAACTAAGTTAGATACCGATGGGGTCCCTCCCATCAAGCGCACAACTTAACGTCGCAGTGTGATGCTAGTTACATCACCCTTTATGTTTCCTCTTCGAGGAAATGTACCGTCTCCTCAGCTTGAGGTCAATTTCACTCTAAACAGCATGGGGAGTGCAACAAAGGATCCAACATTTCACGTGATCTCTCCATTTTTAAGACTTGAATCTCTTGCCCAACTTCGAACCATTTTTTCTTTTTGGATCACTTGGCAACAGTGACGGGGTCACTAGGCCAATTTAGAATTGAAATTAATAATTCATGGCCTTCAAGTTAGTGACACTCTTATCTTCAATTGAACTACAGTTGCCATATATGATTTGTTGTGATTTTTTACTCAACTCTAGTATCATGCTAGTTATTTCGGCTTCTTGGATAGTTATTGTAATGGTTTGGTTGCACATGCTCAAGATATCTTCTTTATCCACCTCAATCCTTTCTATTGTAATGGCTTTAAACAATTAAATCCCGAGTATGAATGGGATCATCTCACAACATCAAGCAAGGTTCCCATCGTGAGATCCTTCTTCGCTCTTTTTAGACATTGGATAATAAGGATTTTTCACCCTCATGATTTTTCTAACCTTAGTCCTAAAAGTAACAAACGTCAAATCCCAGGGCTCAACCCTGGATAGGTGGTGGAAACTACCAAGCTGGAGTATGGTAGAGGCAGAGGGAATTTCCGGTGGAGCGGTGAAATGTGTAGAGATCGGAAAGAACACCAACGGCTATTTCTATTACTATGAAATTCATAAATGAAGTAGTGAATGGTAGGGTGACCATTATCCTTTTTGTAGTGAGAAATCTTGTATGTGTTCTTAAGAAAAGGAATTTGTCCTTTTTTTGGGGTCTCAAAGGGGAGTGGAAACGCATAAGAACTCTTCAATGGAAAATAAGTTGGTTATGTCATAGCTTTGAACTCTATGAACTTGTCGAAAACTTTCTATCACAAGGAAGAGTAGGGGTAGGGCTTTCTTGCCCCAAATGAGCTTATCATACACGTCCCCAAACCTTATTTGATTTGTCACATTTGTTTCACCACAAGGCCATGGGTCGGTATTCTTGACCACAAAAAGCCATCGAAACAAAACAACAGAAATAAAGACAACTATTCACAATCTAGATAGAAACAAGCAACATAGAAATACTAAATCAATTCAATACACCTAATTATTCCCCAACAATGACTCCATTTTTGATAATGCTCAAATGACTCCTCAAAACTAATCAAAAGAGTGAGCGGTCTTCATAAATAAAAATACCCAACTAAGAGTCGGGGTCGAATCCCACAAGAAACAATGTAACGACGATTGAAAAGATAAAGGCTAATTAGATACTAGTTTGAATTTAAAAATACAAGGTACAAAATTATCAAATAAAAGGCAATTTTCCTAATTAAACTACGAATAGGGACCAAGACGATATCAAGTAAGGGATGAATGGAAATATGGAAAAATTGAGATTCAATTAACACTCAACGATCCATTGCAATTCAATCTTAGTTCAATTAGTAATAGGTAGGCCAGCTCATCTTCAATTATGCTAAATATCTTTTGATCTCAAAATGTTATGCATAGAATATCCTTTCGGTCTCATCTATATCAATAAACAACAACCCACTACCTCAACCTAGACCTTTCTATCAAGGAAGCCTTGCACACAACAATAAAACCCTAAGCTTTCATCTTTCGATCTAAAATTCAAGATTCAAAGTTAAAATGCAATTATTAATGTAATTCTCCATTTCACGAGCTCTTTTTCAAGAAACCCATGATGATCGGAAGCTATGGTTGAGCCTGCACTCTCAAGCTCAAAATTCAAACATGAAACCTAGATTAAACATATTTCATGAAATGAAGCATGGAAACGAGAAATCGCAAAAGCAATAAAGTAATAAACTAAACACCCAAATAGCTTTGTCGATTTCTAGCACAAAAGCCTCAATTTCATACAAATCATTACACCCACGTTTTTAGTAATCAAGAACAAGGAAATGAAGAAAGGTAAAAAATATTATTAAAATAGAATACAATCTTTAAATCCACAACTGAAATATGAGGTAACTTGCCTTCAATGTCTCAACCCATAGATTAAAAAAACTAAGAGATCTACTTTTAAATTTGTTTATCTCTCTACAATATTCTCTCTCTAACAATTCTTGGATTATCAATAATGCCAAACTCTAACCCTATTTTCTATTTTTTTGTCCAATGTTTGAGAATTTAGCATTCTTCCCTTGTCTGAAAAGGGCAGGCTTCGCAAAAGCGGCAGGAGGTTCACAAAAGTGAAAAGAAGTTCGCTTAAGAAATCTCTGTCTTTTTGGAGTAGTTCGCAGTAGCGAACCCTACATCCTCACTTAAGTGAACGATTAACCTTATTGACTAGTTCACTTAAGGGAACAGTCTTACGTAGGTATGATACCTAGAACTTGTTTTCTACCTGTTTCTTTTTCTTTTTCAGCTCTTATTCTACTTTTGTTTATCGGTTTCTTTACTGATCATCAAAGTACCTAAACAACGCCGTTAAAAGACAATTAGCCTTTTTATCTACTTGAGTGCCAAAAAATCACAAGAAAAGAGCTCAAATAAGTGCAAATCCACCACTCATCAATGGCTAAGAAAATAGTCTTAGAGAAACAATCTAAAACTGTGTTATATAAGGATAACCAGATCATACCCAGAATCACATAGATCAAGCATATATAAAAATTTAAGGTTAGGTCGGGTGTCACTTCCCTTAGGTATTAACTAAGCATGATCAAAACTCATATCCACTACTAAAGACTCACCCACCGGTGTCAACACATGCAACAGTGGTGTCATAGGCTAAAAACTCTCACTCATACAGGAAGCATGATAAACAAACACATCAAAATAGGTAGAGCCTTGATAAAATAAAGTCGAGGAGGGCTAATGGTATGCAAGAATCGTACTTATGATCACATAATCTGAGCTTCTACCCTCAGTAGAGCTGCATAGAAATGGCCATATCCACCTCTACCCTGACCATCAGTCCTACCACCTAACCTACCTTCATGGGGAAGACCCTGAGTACCCTGATATCCAGCGTAATGGTCTTGACCCTGACCTCGACCCATGGTTTAAGATACTGCGGGTGGAGCTGGTATAATATATATACGTATGGGGTAATCTCTGGACCAATGGTCAAGCTCCCCACATTAAAAGAAACTCAAAGATAATCTACCCCTAAAAAAATGTCCATCATGGCCTGAAGCATTAGCCTAGTGATTAGTGGTAGATTTGCACTCATTTAAGGTCCATTTAGCTTAATAATTAGTGTCCTCAATTCCTAATTTTGTCCAATTCTAATAGAATGTTGATGATTTGCAATTATGAATGAAATTGGATGAGGCAAGGATTGATATTTGAAAATATTGCCTAAAATACAAAAAGAGTGCAAACTATATAATTTTCATTGCCTAACAAGAAAGGCAGATCGCTAATTGAGCAAGACCTACCCAAAGCGACAGTGCATGCACTTGTGTCTATAAAAGTAGGTTGGTGGACTACAATAGAGATGATAATGCATTGAATATGAATAGTGGTCCTGATGCACATCGCCTAAAGCGACAATGTGAACAACAAAGATTGAATGCTCGAAAGGCAAACCAAGGTGGTATTTGGGAATTCACTGAATGTGAAAGATTTACTCAATCTAATTCACCGACTTAGGTTCAAACACTTGAAGCCTAGAGCATTAAAAGAAAAGTTGAGGAAAGAAAGGTGATTCACCGAACAAGTTAGGCATGCCCGACTAATGTAACCGAGTCAGTCGCGTAGTTGATTTTTGACATAAGTTTTGGAAAGTATATATAGCCTAAAAAGAGAGAAAAATATACAATTTTGAGAGAAAATATAGCTTAGAGTTTTTAGGACACTTTAACTTTCAAGAAAATTTTCTAGCTTTTGGGGCTTTGCAACATGGTGTTTAAATTTGATAAATTGAAGTTGAATCCAAAGTGGGTTTACTTGTAATTGATTGATTTGAAGATACACATGGGTGCTTTCATGGAAGGTATACTCTCTTTACTTTTTGTGATGGCTGACTAAAACCCCAAGATCTAGGGGTGGAAATATGAGGTTGGGTATTCATTTAATGTAGTGGATATTGTGCTATGCTCTATTTTATTATTGTTCATATATAAATTTGGTCTAATTACCATGGGGTCAATCAAACTTAATTTCTAATTCTTATCTCCGGTTAATGTTCGAAAGAGATTGATTGGAGTGGGTAATTACTTCGATACTAGCAATTTAGGTTTGATAGCTATAACTTGCTTGAAAATATAGGTTATGGGTCAGATCTATTTTCTCTGTTCTTGAAAGAGAGAATAGAGTAAGGTATTGGGTTGTTTAGGTTGGCATTTAGATGAGATCAAAAAGAGATTCAATGCATAGATGCTTTGAACTTGAAAGATGATTAGCTTCAATGACGATGACTTAGCCTATTCATGAATGTTCATCAACACAGAAAAGCACAATTACCTCTGTGGGACATTGATTTGCAATCTCCGCACTACTAGATTGCTTGTTAACTCTTGATTTCTTTGATATTTTAGTTTGATTGGGATAATTGATAACCAAAGCTTTATCTTAAATTGGTGGAATCATCTACCAAATTGTTCTTACCCGAGCAAATTTAATGTCAAAATCTCTTGATAGGAATTCTCCACGCAATACCATTCCCTGTGGGATTCTACCTCGACTCTTAGTTGGGTTTTTATTCACTATGACCACTCACTCTTTTTATTAGTTTTGAAGAGTGATTTGAACATTGTAAAAAAATGGCACCGCTACCGGGGAATGGTAGTTGAGAATTCTAATTGAGAAATTAGATGTTAATTTTGTTTATTTGTAGTAGACTTTTTGTTTGGTGTTATTGTTGGCTAATTTGGAGGTTGATAAAATGAGTAACCATTGAAGTGACAATAATAATCACTATGGTAAAAATGGTGATTTGAATTACATGCACATGAATGTTATTCAAACGACATGAGCAATCAGGAAACCTTCTACAAGCGGGAGAGTGGTGTTTCACATCACCAGAACAATGATACGATTGCTCTAGATGTAGGGAAATTTCGGGGTTCTAGCTCATGAGGATCCCCATGAATACTTAGGAATTTCTTAGAGGTATGTGGACCCTTTGTGTTCAAGAATATCTCTCAAGAGTCCATAAGGTTGAGGTTATTCCCGTTCTCTTTAATGGGAGAAGCTACAAGATGCTTGACAGAATTGCCAAATGATTCTATCACATCGTGGGAAGATCTAAATGATTACTTCATGGAGATATTCTTTCCACCCTCGAAGATGGTTAAACTACAAATCCAGATCCAAAATTTTAAGCGGATTGGAGGTGAACCTCTACATGAGACATGGTCGAGGTTCACAAAGATGCTTTTTTAATGTCCAATGCGCGTTTAAGAATATTAGCTTCTACAATACTTCTATTGCAGCCTTGATTTGGCAAAAAAGGTATTGTTGATCAGTTAGTCCAAGGTGGATTAATGAGACAACCGTATGATGTGGCTGCTTTGTTACTAGATGATATGACTAATGTCAACTGAACATGGAACATTAGAGAGAACCAAGTGCCTCCTCTACAATTGGGTTCCAGGAAAGAACAAGTCGAAAAGGACCATGAAAGAAATGAAAATATGGACAAAATGATAACCCAAATCAATTTGTTTTATAATATGTCATAAAAGATGGAACCAAGTCGGTAAATATGGTTGGAACAAATAGTGGCAGTTCCCATATGATGCCAAATTTGAGGTATTATATAGTGAGGAAGTTCAATACTTGGGAAATCGACTTTGGGGGGGGGGGGGGTTGTCACACTTATTATTAATGACAAGGTGGGAACCAAGGTTGGAACAAAGATAGAGATGGTTGTTGGAAAGACTGGAGGGGTAAAAACTGGAGAGATGTGGAGATAGACAAAATAAGTATGTGCCTCCCCATTATCGTCCATGCTCATAAGAACCACCTGGGCTAAAAGGAAGCTGAATCGAAGACATGTTTGTAAGGATCTACAACAAGGTTGAAGGGTTCGATAAAATGTTGAAGGAATTGAAAAATGACTTCTCCACTTTATCCCAGATGGTGACTTCTCACTCAGTTTCTATTAAGTAGATGGAGATGCAACGAGGCCAAATTGTCATCCATCTCAACCCAAGGAAAAATGGAACATTTCCTAGGGACACCACCTCATACCCCAAAAATAATTATTAAGTTTAAGGACTATGTCATGGAACACAGTTCAATAAGGCACTTCTTGGGAGGTAACCCAAGTCCTTAGTTTTGTTTTATTGTTTTTGAATAACGTACGTTATGAGTGCAACTTCAGAAGAGGTCGAAAAATCGGAAAGGGAAGCATAAACAATGTCAAAACCCAAACTGCAATCCACTGAAGACATTGAGCTGAATTATTCTTCTCTGCCTTTTGAGCGTGAATAGATGGGAAAGTGTACTATTAATATCGGCAATCAACACTCCAATTGACGATCCCTCAAAGTGCAGGATGCAGACTCTAGTGGGTCCACCAAATCAGCCTTCGGGTTTGGTATTTGTTCAGGCATGTTTAGTGAGCATAAGCTCCTATTGGTGATCCACTGAACACATTCATTGATATTAGTCGAGATCACAAACAGGCGAGGTATAAAATGACTAAGGGTTTTTTCAAATTCAAAAATCAAAACCTTTGATATTTTAAAGCCTTTTCAAATCCTCTCTCTTACTTGCCAACTTTTAGTTATTGTGTGTCCTTATTGAGTGTTTTCAAAGTTTGAGGAGTGATTTTTCTTGGATTTCTGGTCAACCCAACCCGAATCCCTCATTTTGCTCAACTCTTGCTACTATTAAGTCTAGTTTTCAATCTTTATTGATATTTTTTAGTTTAAATCACATGTGTGGTGTGGGCTTGTGCCCTTCAACTATTAATGAATACTAGATTTTTATGGGTGGCATTGTAATGTATAATTTGAACTATGGCCATGAGATATATGATTGTGTATGCCTGTCAAATGTGAATCTTTTTTGTGTTAGCTAAAATGTGAAATTGAATTCATAAATTTGTTGGGTCTAAGTCCAATTTAA
This sequence comes from Solanum piurae, assembly GCA_029582685.1. Classification (NCBI taxonomy): domain Eukaryota; kingdom Viridiplantae; phylum Streptophyta; class Magnoliopsida; order Solanales; family Solanaceae; genus Solanum; species Solanum piurae. The sequence goes on from JAJOOO010000990.1 coordinate 76,023, forward strand.
TGTTGGTGAAGTTTGATTAGCCCAGTGTTAACCAAACTGCATGATTTTTCCCAATGATAGATAGGGTGACTACTTTCTTAAGATCAAAGAGTCAATTAGTGCAATATTTAGCAATATCTTAGGGAAATCTGAGTACGCATGGGTAGATAAGCATATAGCTGGATTATATTGTTGGGGGGACTTATATTTGTTGTGTATATTGGATTAGTGGTGATATAGCCACTGGGCTGAACACTTCATGTTTGGCGGACTTGTCTTAGCTCACCAAAAAGGTTAGGCGAATCGCCTAGTACGCCCCAGTTCACCTTCTTTATCATATAAATGACCTTGGGTACTGTCCTATTCAATGGGATTGTATTAATCCATAATACCCATTTGGAGAATTAGTGAGTGGGAGTGGATATCACCTTCGATGCCTTTGTCTTTCAATTTTTCACTATCATTTTCGCAAACTTGTCTTAGCTCGCTGAAATAGACTCGGTGGATCGCTAAGTTGGAATCTACTTTGCTTTTTTGTGCATGAACTCTGAGATAATTGCTACTACTCAATTCGGCAAGCTCACTGATCCTGTTTGGCGATCCTTCTTCCCAATAGGCGAGCCTCAGGAATGTTCTTGATGTTTGATTCAATGTGCATTTTATTTCAACTAACCTTCACAAATCCTATGCTTAAGTGTGTGCTTTGTAGGAAATCGCACGAGCTAAGGGAAAGAAAGTGGTTTCATTTGACACCGAGTCAAATAGAGAGTCTTTTCCTCCTCCTCATCCTCCTCCTCCTCCAAAGAGATATAAGGGGTTGGTGAAAATCATCTACCCAAGAAAATGCACAAACTAAAAACGGTATGGTGAGAAAAAGGATTGGGATCAGGTTCAAATTAGTGCAGTCGTCCTCTACCCAAGCACCGTCTTATAGAGTCCTCTCCATTATCCCTCCAAGAGCTCTAAATAGGCTCAAATATTCTAGAGAGAGGACCATTCTTGATAAGAGATGACACTCCATAAAAGGAATCATCAGCAACTACTTAGCCATCTAGGACACTATATAGTTTCATAAATTTGAGGGTTTCACAAAGCCAAAGAACCTTTATATCCCTTCATGGGTGCGGGAGTTCTATAATGCATATGCCTTGGCCCTCTCAAAGAACTGTAAGGGAATGGTTTGGAATCAACTTGATGAAGTGAAGGTATATGGCAAGAAATTTAGATGCGACGCTATAGCCATTAACAGTGTAGTTAAGATACTATCATTTGAGTCGGATTTGTACTCACTTTGGATGCATCATGACTTGGACTACCTGAAAGGATGGAAGACCCTTTGATTCCTGACACTTCTTTCTCTTGGATGGCTGATGGTGCCCGTATCGAGAAGAAAAACTTGAATGTAGTGGAAAGACAATGGTTTGGCTTCGTCAACAACAACATATGGACATCACAAAATGAGTCTTTCCTTCACCATGACAAGTTAGTCTTGGTAGGCACTATTATTGACAGAGAGCACATCTATGTGGGTGCCATCATAGCTAACGAAATTTTGATGAAATCTAGGGAAGAGAAAAAGTTTCTCCCATTTTTCAGTGTTTATTACCCAGTTGTGTGAGAGGGAAGAAGTCCTTTTCACATCATCTGCAAATGTGAGGATTACACTAGCTTCATCCAGTGATATTAGACAGATTAAGGCTGAGTGTTTGTGGGATGATGAGGCTCGGAGGAAGCCAACACCACCAGACTTGACATCTATAGTTAATCCCACTACTCAAACACCTGAGGCAATCACACCTTCTCCTTTTTGGAGCTGACAAGTATTTCTACACCTTAATCTACTACCCCTATTGCTTATATTTCTGTATCTTCTGCTACTATTTTTGTTGTGAGACTTAACCTCTCTCTTATTCCCCGCCCATTCTTGACCAAGTCTTGATTTACCAGAAGGCAGCCTTCCTCGGTCAACACATATTAGAGCCACCCGTATTGAGACAAACATGCCTAAGATGATAGATCAAGCCATTAAAAAGGTCTTAACTCCATTGATCGAGAAAGTGATCAAGTGTGAGGGGACAATTAAGAGTGACAATGTGAGATGGGATGACCTCATAATCAGAATAGAGGCACGGGAGAAGTTTGACGGTAGCTCTGGTGCACTAGACACCATGAGGGATGAGTTTGCTACCCTGCGAGAAGAGGTTGTCTAGTTGAAGTTGATGGACATAAACATGCTTTGGAGTGAGGTTCTGCTACCGGATGCACCTACTTCTATGCCCTAGATGCCGAGCACTAAGCCTATTCGTATTGAGAAACCTGGGATTGCTGCAAGTGTTAATGCGGTGGATGATGAGAGTGAGATGGTCGAGGATAAGGTGGATGAGAAGACGGACAAGGAGAAGTTGAGGAGCAAAGAGCATGATATTTCTCAGGCCTTGACTAAGATGTAGGAGACTGACGAGGTCATTATTCAGGCGATACTGGAGTGATACTTTAGGGAGACTTCAGTAGTTTGCACTAGTGGAGTCACTTCAGATTCCCCAATCCACCGATTGTTGAGACAAACACTTATTCCCTAGTTGAGCCTTCCCTACCGCCTCCAGTGATCGTGTCCCTGGCATCAATGCCCCTCTTGAGGATTCCCCACTTGAGACTCAAGATGAGAGTTCTCCAAAGGCATAGCCCGCTGGGGGGACCTTTTTATCTCAACCTCCCGTACTCTTTTTAATATTGCATTGAGGACACTACATTTTTTTTTGGTGGGGTGAGGGATTTTGAGCCTTTATTCCCCCTTTTTATTGTATTTTGTTATTTAAAGTTTTAAATATTTGTACTATTACTTTTGTTTATATTAGAGTGCTCTTTTGGGTTAAAGTTTGTATCCTTATTTCTGTTTCATTCTCTCTTGATGTTGCAACCCCCATAAGTTTAAAATCGTTAAATGCTTGAAGTTTTCATTGATAACAATTTGAGGATTGATTGTGTCCAATATCGACATCTTGAATAGAACTCATGATGAGCATGATGTATAGTGTTAGTTTTGCAAGAATGAAATCGATATGGTATCACTTTTGAGAAATCCATTTGAATCTTTTGTTGACTAGCTACGTTTTGATGTGAGCCTTACAATAAATATTGCACGTACACTTTTGATCTTTTCAAGATGTGCTAAATGAGTGTATTCCAAAGCTTCATATGTTGTGAGGTCTTACTTAAAAGCATTCATGTGGAGCCCTAGAATTTGTCTTGTTAGTCTAATTGTTTGAATCTTGGTGAATGTTAGACATGATCTTAGGCAGAGATTTAAATAGGGAACCAAATTGTCCATAATTCTTTATGACTACCTTGTGAGGGTGTGAATCCATTTTGATGCCATATGAGTCTAACCTATTTTTTGGCAACCAAAAGAAGGCCTCTTGAACCAAATTGTCCCTACATTGTCACCAAAAACCCTTTTTGAAGCATTGTGATGTTTGGATAGACAACCTACGAAAAAAGCCTAAGTTGGGGGGTGTTGAAATGAAAAAATAATAAAATCCAAGTGAAGGGAACATAAAGATGAAATTATAATGAACTTTGAAAGTGTTACAAAAGAAAGGAACCCCTCCTTAAAAAAACAAAGTTATTGTGATCGAAATGCTTTGGAAATTTGAAAATGAAAGAGAGGAGTGAATGAAATTAAATGGAATTCCAAATAAACTGAGTGACAAATCAAAGTTAGAGTTCTCAAATGAAAAGGAAGGAAAAGAACCTGATAGGAGGTGATGATGATTGCAACAATGCTTTGATAAGCTAAAGTCACCAATCCAAATTAACCATGCCTTGACCCTCAGCCCCATTACAAGCCTATAATACCCTCGATATATTCTATGAACTAGGTTATGTGATGATTAGAAAATATTGGCAAACCTATGCGACAAAGCATTCATATGTTTCTGTTTTGAGAGAGTGAGTGTTGCATTGATTCCTTATACGATTATTGATTTTCTTAGTGAGAGCATGAAGTTATTTTTTGATGTGAGGGCACTTGAATGCATTTGTTGAAACATGTTCTTGTATCATACAAGAAGCTAAAGTAAGCTTGAGCTTGTGTTGAAACTAGTTATTCGTCATTTGAAGATTTCTGATGATGGGGGGAGGGGGTAACATGTTACTGAGAGTAGTCTTGATATAACACTTGCATGTTAGATCTCATTGAGTACTGTTGTAGACACCCTTATTGAGCTAATTGTGTTCTTGATTTACTTGAGGACAACCAGAAGTGTAAGTTGGGGTGCTGATGAGTGGTATATTTGTACTCATTTAAGGTCCATTGAGATCAATAATTAGTGTCTTCAATGCCTAATTTTGCCCTATTCTGATAGAATGTTCATGATTTGCAAATATGAAGGCAATTGGACAAGTCAAGGATTGATGTCTGAAAAGAAGACCTAAAATACAAAAAACAAGTGCAAACTTTACGTTGTTGATATTCCTAGCAAGAAAGGTGGATCACCAATTGAGCACGACCTCGCCCAAAGTGAAAGTGCATAGAACTTGATGAGTGGTATATTTGTACTCATTTAAGGTCCATTGAGATCAATAATTAGTGTCCTCAATGCTTAATTTTGTCCTATTATGATAAAATGTTCATGATTTGCAACTATGAAGGAAATTGGACCAGTCAAGGATTGATGTTTGAAAAGAAGACCTAAAATACAAAAAGAAGTGCAAACTTTACGTTGTTGATATTCCTAACAAGAAAGATGGATCACCAATTGAGCACGACCTTGCCCAAAGTGATAGTGCATATAGCTTTTCTCTATCAAAGCAGATCGACGGATGCCGATAGAGGCACAGATGCACCGAATGAGAACGACGGTCCTGATGCTCATCGCCTAAAGCGATAGTGTGAAAAGCAAAGATTGAATTCTCGAAAGGCAAAGTGTCACGGACCATGGGTGCCCCCTAGATGTAACATGGCATACAGAACCCCGAAGGACTCCATACAAGCCACTTAGCCATCATAACATAAGAAATAGAACAATAAGAGTAAAAATGCATTTCAAGTCCAAGTCTAAAATTTTCAAAAAAGACAAAAGCAGAAGTCTAGACTCTAAGTCACAACATATCCATCTATTACAATAGTTCAGATGAAAGGGGCACAACCCATACAACATAGTCCATAAGAAGAAATACTAGAAATGAAACGAAAAGTGAAACATCCGTCCTCGAATCATGAGGACTCACCACAAGTTATGATAATAGTCGAATACAAGCTTTAGCCAAATGATGACCACCTTAAGAATCGGACCATACACTTGAGAAAAGTATAGGAAAAGTAGGTGTTAGTACAAAAATGGACTAAGTATGATAGCCATGCATAAAACCTTGAAGACATGCAAAACGGGACATTTTAGGTGAAAACATGCACTTTACCAAGTTTACGGATCATCATGAAGATTAGTGTAAAAGCATAAGTCATAAGAATATTCAACATATAGATCATCACAAAATAATGGAAACGTACCATAAGTACCCTCAAAGCATACTTCTGCAATGCATGAATAGGACCCCATAAATCCCACCCATGCTAAGTAAAGGTTCTTGAGTAACCATAGTTCATAATTCATAAACTTGTTCATATTGTTGTTGTGGGAAATAAGCCCTAACCGAAATTAGACCGTGTGAGCTAAACCAACATTAGACCGTGTGAGCTAAACATATAATGTGGTGACTCCCACACCGAAAATGGTTGGTCTACTTGCCTAAGGTAGAACCGGTAACTTTAGCTTAGGTGGATCCACTAGTGAATAGCCTATGAGGGCACATAGTTTATGGGATAAGGAGATTGCTACTAGAAACCCAGACTCAACTAAGGTAGAAGGCGTCCACCTCATGAGACATACTTTGGGAACCCGGACTCAACTAAGGTAAAAGGAAGCCATTAGGAAAGTCGGACCCAACTAATGTAAAAGCTTCCATCTCATATACAATATCCACTCGGTGCTAAGCATTAATTCCCACGGAGTTCATATTACGTCTTGACTTAAGTTCATATTCATGGAAGAATTTCTTGACACTCAATCTAACATGATTCATAGGATAGCTCATAGATTCAATAGGTGAAAATAGGCTTTCAACCTTAGAATCATCATATTGTCAGAAAACCATTAACATCATATTATATTCATACATAGGTGTGTAAATGAGAATAACCTTTCAACAACACACAACAAGATCATAATCATAATCACTTTACTCAAAGTGTTCATAAAACAAATACATAAATCTCATAATCATACTTAATTTTCATACCTTACCCTTCAAGGATCATAGATCATATTCAATCCACACATCTAGAAATAACTATATTAGACATGGATATAATCATAATTCAAGTAGTTCTATTACTACATGCATAATTCTATAATATTCTACTTGCATCAATCAATACCCATACTTTGAGGTCCAAATCAGGAAAATAGGGGAATTTAACATAAAACCATATAAAATCGTTAATTTATCCATAATAATACATAATTCAATTATTAAAAACAAATTTGAAAGGAATCCATGAGATTGAAGTCAAATCCTAACTTTTGCGATTTTTAACTTTGAAATTAGGGGTTATGAAGGGGCTCCATTGATGAATTCTATCCATGGATGAAGAGCCACCATACCTAAGCAATGAAATCCAATGAATTTGAGTACAAAAACTTAAACTTGAACCCTTGCCCCAACTTCCTTCTTCTTCTTCTTCCTTGAAGTTCTAGAGATAGGATTTTTGGTGAAGACTAGGTTTTGTTTTGGGATTTAGAAATAATGAGGAAGATGACTTAATTTAGGGGTCTAACATACTTATATAGTTAGTCTAATTTAGAGTACAATGATGTCACTTAGTATTAATTAAAACAAGAAAACCCCAAAGTGCCCCTAATTAATTCCCCAAAACCGTCTACAGGTGGCCACCCACCACTCCTTAAAGACGGACCGTGGTTAGACCCACGGCCTATGCAGGGGAAGTGTGGGTTGGGTTCTGGGGCTTTATTTTTAGGGCCTGAACTACGGCACCCTCACCCACGTGCGTGGATGGACCCACGGAGGGGATGAGTCCCCATCGTGGGTCACTATTTTGGGCAGCCCTCTTAGGGTCCTCCTCAAGGACCCATGGTTGGTCCTTGGGGTGTTGTACTTTGATGTTCTAACCCGAAACCCTTCATATTAAGTACCGTGAGTTATTCACGACTCGAACCCTCACATTAAGCTCTAGTTTAGCCTACTAGTTTTCGGGGTGTAAAAATATCTCCCCCTTGGAAACATTCATACTCGAATGACGATCTAGGCACCTTACGGTAGTAAAGACTCAAGACTAGCATCCCATCATACATGCAACATCAAAATAATGCATAAATCAAAGGAGGAAACTTCAACTCCAACTCAAACAGAATCAATGCATCACAAGGGAGAAAGAACTACATCTAACAATCCATTATGCATGAAAACTCAACATTTAACATATTCAAAGGAGGAACTACCTTCTCCAATTAAAGGCGTTCTCAACACAATTTCTTGGAGTCATTATGCAATTACTCTCAAAAGAATAGTAAAACATGTTCAATAATTCATCTCATGAAGTCAATAGGCAACTCATACTCAATGCAAAACAACCATGAGGAAAATAAATCATAAAAACTCATTTTCTTACTAAACAAGAATTTCTCAAGAACATGCATAACATAAGGAAATCATGGAAAACTCAAATAACACACATGACTCCGAAAACAAGAAAACTCAAGAGGAACTACTTACCTCCATCTAGGGTAGGAGTAGGAGAAAAAAGATGAGGATATCCGGAATTCATATCGGCCTTGGCCTCCCAAGTAGCACCCTTAACTAGATGGTTACTCCACAAAACCTTCACGGAAGCTATTTCCTTATTTCTCAACCTTTTAACTTGCCGGTCTAGGATCTCTACCGGAACTTCCTCATATGAAAGACTCTCATCAACCCCTAAACCTTCTAAGGTGATAATGGATGCCGAATCTCCAATACACTTCTTGAGCATAGTAAAATGAAACACCGGATGCATCGGAGCCAACTCATTTGGAAAATCCAACTCATAGGGAACTTTCCAAATACGTTCCAAAATTTGGTATGTGCCCACATACCGGGGACTAAGTTTTCCCTTCTTGCCAAACCTCATTACACCATTCATAGGCGAGATTTTTAGATAGACCCAATCATTAATCTCAAATTCTAAATCCCTTCTTCTAACATCGGCATAAGACATTTGTCTACTTTGAGTTGTTCTCAACCTCTCTCTAATGAGTCAGACTTTCTCAATGGCTTCATAAACCAATTCGGGACAATGGCTTCATAAACCAATTCGGGACCAATTAGAGAAATTTCACCTACTTCAAACCAACCAACCAGAGACCTACATCTCCTATCATACAAATCTTCAAAGGGAGTCATACCGATACTTGACTGATAGCTATTATTATAGGCAAATTCTATTAATGGTAAGTGGTCATCCCAATTACCCTTGAAGTCTATAAAACATGCCCTTAACATATCTTCGAATGTTTGAATTGTACGCTCCGCTTGCCCATTGGTTTAGGGATGAAAATCCATGATAAGCTGAACCTTAGTGCCAAGACCTTTTTCGAATGACTTTGAAATGAGTGAAGTAAATTGAGTACCCCGATCGGAGATAATGGATAAGGGAACCCCATGCAACTTCACTATCTCTCTTATATACAACTTTGCGTAGTGTTCCACCGAAAAAGAAACCTTGACGGGGATAAAGTGGGCTGGTTTTTTCATTCGATCTATAATGACCCAAATAGAATCATGTTGCCTTCGGGTGCGAGGCAAACCCATAATAAAATTCACATTCACATCCTGCCACTTCCAAGTGGGAATACTTATATCTTGGTACAAGCCTCCCGGCCTTTGATACTCAACCTTAACTTGTTGACATTCGGACATTTGGCCACAAATCCCATAATATCTTTCTTCATTCCGTTCCACCAATAGACTTCATGTATATCACAATACATCTTGGTGGCTCCTGGATGAATAGAATATCGAGAACTATGGGCTTCTTCTAAAATTTGTTCCCTCAAACCATCAACATCCCGAACACATAACCGACCTTAGTACCTAAGCACTCCATCTCCCCCTTGGGAGAAAGCCTCTACGGACTTTATGAGTACTGACTCTTTCATTTCTACCAAAATAGGATCAAGGTCTTGCTTTGCCTTCACATCTATCACAAAGGATGATTCGGACCCGTTATGAACCATGACACCACCCTTGGTTGAATCCACTAGTTGAACACCTAATCGGGCCAACCTATGAATATCACGGACCAATTCTTTCCTATCATCATCAGCATGAACCACACTACCCATAGACAACTGACTAAGATCATCCGATACCACATTGGCCTTGCCAAAGTGATAAAGAACACTCATGTCATAATCCTTCAATAATTCTAACCACCTTCTTTGGCGAAGATTCAAGTCCTTTTTACTATACACATATTGTAAGCCCTTGTGATCGGTAAACACATCAACATGCACCCCATATAGATAATGCCTCCATAATTTTAAGGCAAACACAACCGCCGCTAACTCAAGGTCATAGGTAGGATAATTCTTCTCATGGTATTTAAGTTGCCTTGAATCATAGGCAATCACCTTACAATTTTGCATAAGCACACATCCCAACCCAATTCTACAGCCATCATAATACACCACAAAACCATCTGTAGCTTCCGATAAGGTCAACACCGGAGCGAAAGTAAGTGTATCTTTCAACTCTTGGAAATCTTCTCACAAGCTTCCAACCATACAAACTTAGCTTTCTTTTGAGTCAAGGCCATCAAAGGAGAGGCAATGGAAGAAAAACCCTCCACAAATCTCCTATAATATCCGTCCAAACGCAAGAAGCTTCAAATGTCTATCGGTGATAGAGATCTAGGCCAACTCTTGACCGCATCCATTTTCTTAGGATCTACCTCAATACCCTTACTTGATACAATATGACCAAGGAATGCTACAGACCTTAACCAAAACTCACACTTGCTAAACTTTGCAAAAAATTGATGGTCTTTAAGAACATGCAACACAATTCTCAAATGGTCCACATGTTCATTCTCACTCCTTGAATAGTTCAACATTGATAAAAACTATCACAAACATGTCGAGGTATTGTCAGAATACTATATTTATTAAGTCCATGAACGCCGCCAAAGCGTTAGTCAAACCAAAGGACATTACTAGAAACTCATAGTGACCATATCTTGTTCAGAAAGCCATCTTTGGAATATCGACCCCTCTTACCCTCAATTGGTGATAACCCGAACGAAGATAAATCTTAGAGAAATAACTAACCGCTTGAAATTGGTCAAACAAGTCATCAATTTTTGGAAGGGAATACTTGCTCTTAATTGTCATTTTGTTCAATTGACGATAACTAGTGCACAATCTAAGAGACCCATCCTTCTTTTTAACAAATAACACTAGAGAACCCCATGGAGAGATACTCGGATGAATAAAACCCTTATCTAATAGATTCTTCAATTGTTCTTTCAACTCCTTTAACTCTGTCAGAGCCATTTTATAAGGAGGAATGAAGATAGGTTGCGTATCCAGAAGAAGGTCAATATAAAAATCCATTTCCCACTTGGGAGAAATACCGGGCAAATCATTGGGGAAAATTTCCAGGAACTCATTAACCACGGGAACTGACTCAAGAGAAGGGGTTTTGGAATCTACATTCATCACCCTAACAACATGGTAAAAGCAACCTTTCAAGATCATCTTTCTAGCTTGAAGGTAAGACACTATTTGACCTCTAAGCATAGAATTACCTCATTTCCACTCTAAAATAGGCTCAATAAGAAAGAGGAATTTAACCACCCAAAATATACAATCAATAGAGGAATAACATGCATGCAACCAATCCATACCAAGAATCACATCAAAGTCTAACATGTCAAGCTTTACCAAGTCAACAAGAGTAACTCTATGGGATAAGGAAACATGACATCTTCTATAAACCCACTTAGCAACTACAGAATCACCAACAGGAGTCGAGATAGAAAAAGGTTCTAATAACTCTTCTAGAGGAACATCAAACCTCCTTGCCACAAAAGGCGTCACAAAAGATAAAGTAGCACCGGGATCCAACAAGGCATAAACTTAAATAAGAAAGACTTTTAACATACCGGTCACTACATCCAGGGAGCTCTCTTGGTCACCTCAGGATTGGAGAGAATAAAAGCGGTTTTGCTTTGGAGAATTGGATTTTGAACCACTAGGAGGAGCTTGTTTGCCCTCTCTTCCTTTCACCTTAAGTATTGGACAATCTCTAATCTTATGACCACTCTTTCCACAACCATAGCAACCATCCTAGCCAAGAAGGAACTTACCCACATGATTTATTCTACACTTTGAACAAGTAGATCTAGCAATATAAGAACCACTACCATTACCTCCTTGAGGTTTAGAGTTGGAGGCCCAATCTTTGTTACCCCTTGGAGCACTAAAAGAGCCTTGGTTGGAAAACCTTTGCCTGAACCTTAGCCGACCTTGTCCATAAGACGTGATATATTCATATCACCAATGATCATTGATATACGACATTCTTTTTCTACCAATTTAGACACTCCCATAACAAACTTATTCATCTTAGACCTAGAGTCCCGCCACTATAGTTGGAGCATACTTGGATAGTTGGGTGAACTTAAGAGCATACTCCTTCAAACTCATACTACCTTGTTGAAGGTTAATGAACTCTTGCATCTTAGCTTCCCTCAACTCTAGGGGAAAGAATCTATGAAGGAATGCAGATTTAATGTACTCTTGCGTCACCTCTCTACTGGCTTGGGCCGTCACGGCTTGGGCTTGAGTTGTCATGGCTTGAGTAAAACCTTAAAAAGTTACCCTAAACTCTGCATGAGTAACATTCTCAACCAAAGGATCAACCGGAGCTTGAGGAGCTTGTGGAGGAGCTCCTTCATTCACATTGTCTTCCTCAACCCTTCGAGTAGTCATTTCATGTAGACCATTGAGAAAAGATTAAAAGAAAGACCTTATAGAGTTAAACTCTGTCGCATGATTTAAGAGTAATCAAAGAAGTGGAATTTCCTAATTATCTTGTAGCCTCTCATTCATAAATGTGGCGCGCTTCAACCTATGAACAAGACTCTACTAGACATGGCTTATGAGACATAACATGATCCTATAATCATTATAAAACTTGTGCTCTGATTACCAAGTTTGTCACGACCCAGGGGTACCCCCTAGATGTAACATGGCGTATAGAACCCCGAAGGACTCCATACAAGCCACTTAGAATATCATAGCATAAGCCATAGAACAATAAGAGTACAAATGCATTTCAAGTCCAAGTCTAAAATTTTCATAAAAGACAAAAGTGGAAGTCTAGACTCTAAGTCTCAACATAGCCATCTATTATAATAGTTCAAATAAAAGGGGCACAACCCATACAACAGAGTCCGAAAGAGGAAATACTAGAAATGACACTACAAGTGAAACATCCAACCTTGAATCACGAGGACTCACCACAAGCTAGGAGAATAGTCGAATCCAAGCTTTAGCAAAATCATCACGGCCTTAAGAACCGGACCCTACACTTGAGAAAAGTATAGGAAAAGTAGGCATTAGTATAAAATGTGCTAAGTATGATATCCATGCATAAAACCTTGAAGATATGCAAAAAGGGACATTTTAGTTGAAAACATGCACTTTACCAAGTTTAAGGATCATCATGAAGATTAGTGTAAAAGCATAAGTCATAAGCATATTCAACATATAGATCATCATAACATAATGGAAACATACCATAAGTACCCTCAAAACATACTTGTGCAATGCATGAATAGGACCCTATAAATCCCACCTATGCTAAGTAGAGCTTCTTGAGTAATCATAGTTCATAATTCATATTCTTGTTCATATTGTTGTTGTGGGAAATAAGCCTTAACCGATATGAGACCATGTGATCTAAACATGGAATCTAGTGATTCCCACACCAAAATGGGTTTGTCTACTTGCCTAAGGTAGAACAAGTAACTTTAGCCTAGGTGGATACACTAGCTAATAACCGATGAGGGCACATAGTTTATGGAATAAGGAGATTCCTACTATAAACCCGAACTCAACTAAGGTAAAAGGCTTCCATCTCATGAGACATACTTTGGGAACCCGAACTAAACTAAGGTATAAGGAACCCATTTGGAAAGTTGAACTCAACTAGTGTAAAAGCTTCCATCTCATATTCAATATCCAGTCGGTGCTAAGCATTAATTCCCATGGAATTCATATTAAGTCTTGACTTAAGTTCATATTCATTTAAGAATGTCTTGACATTCAATCAAACATAATCCATAAGATAGATCATAGATTCAATAGGTGAGAATAGGCTTTCAACTTTAGAATCATCATATTATGAGAAAACCATTCATATTCATACATAGGTGTGTAAATGAGAATAACCTTTCAACAACTCACAACAAGATCATAATCATAATCACTTTACCCTCAAAGTGTTCATAAAGTATATACATTAATCTCATAATCATACTTAATTCACATACATTGCCCTTCAAGGATCATAGGTCCTATTCAATCAACACATCTAGAATTTACTACATTATATATGGATATAATCATAATTCAAGTAGTTATATTACTACATGCATAATTCTATAATATTCTACTTGCATAAATCAATACCCACACTTTGAGATCCAAATTAAGAAAATAGGGGAATTCATGGATTCTTAGGGAATTCTACATAAAACCATAAAAAATCATCAATTTATTTATAATAAAACATAATTCAATCATTAAAAATGAATTTGAAAGGAATCCATGAGATTGAAGTCAAACCCTAAATTTTGAGAATTTTAGCTTTGAAATTGGGTGTTTTGAAGGGGCTCCATGGATGAAGATTTACCATACCTTAGCAATGAAATCCAACGAATTTAAGTAGAAAAACTTTCTCCTTGAACCCTATCCCCAACTTCCTTCTTCTTCCTTGCAGTTCTAGAGAGAGGATTTTTGGTGAAGAGTTGGTTTTGTTTTGGGATTTAGAAATAATGAGGAAGATGACTTAATTTAGGGGTATAATATACCTATATAGTTAGTCTAATTTAGAGTAAAACGACGTCGCTTAGTATTAATTAAAACCGAAAAACCCCAAAGTTCCCCTAACTAATTCCCCAAAACCGTCTACAGGTGGCCACCCACGACCCCTCACAGACGGACCGTGGTTGGACCCACAGCCCATGCTGGTGAAGCATGGGTTGGGTTCTGGGGCTTGATTTTTATGGCCTAATCTATGGCCCGTCACCCATGGATGTGGGTGGACCCAGGGGGCGTGAGACCCCATCGTGGGTCACTATTTTAGGCAGCCCTCTTAGGGTCCTCCTCAAGGACCCATGGTTGGTCCTTTGGGAGTTGTACTTTGTTGTTCTAACTCGAAACCCTTCATTTTAAGTACCAAGAGTTATTCAAGACTCTAACCCTCACATCAAGCTCTAGTTTAGCTTACTAGTTTTCGGGGTGTTACACGCACCAAGGTGGTATTTGATAATTCAACAAACGTGAAAGGCTGACTCAATTATGTTCACAAACTAACGTTCAAACACTTGAAGCGTAGAGAATCAAAAGGCGAGCTAAGGAAAGAATGTTGATTAACCAAACAAGTTTGGCGAGCTTGACTAATATCGTCTAGTCAGTCACATAGAATTTTTTTGACCAAATTTGGGGTAAGTATAAATAGCCCAAAGGAGAGAGAAACCATAAAAAATTTTGAGATAGAGTTTTTGAGAGAAAATACAGCTTAGAGTTTTTAGAGTTTTATAGAACACTTTACCTTTGAATAACACTTTTCTAGCTTTAGGGGTTTTACAACTTGTTGTTTAAATTTGATAAATTGAAGAATAATCCAAAGAGGTTACATGTAATATCTTGATTTCAAGTGACCCATAGATGCTTTCATGGAAGGTTTAATCTCATTACATTTTGTGTTGGATTGCGAAAACCCCAAGATCTAAAGGGTGCAAATATGGTGTTGGGTGTTGATTTAATGTAGTGGGTATTGTTCTATGCTATGTTTTATTGTTGTTCATACATAAAATTTGTGTAACTACATGGGGTTAAATTATTTGTCCAAATTGAAAACTTATTTCCTACTTTCGATATCTGGTTGATGCTCAAAAGATATTTATTTGATTGGATAATTAGTTCGATACTAGAAATTTAGGTTTGATATCGGTAACTTTTTTGAAAATAGAGGTTATGGGTTGGATCTATTTGCCCTGTTCTTGAAGAGAGAAAGAGTAAGGTATTAGGAATTGTTTAGGTTGGCATTTAGATGAGACTGAAAGGTGTTTCTATCCATAGATGCTTTAAGATCGAAAGATGATTACCGTCAACTACAATGACTTAGACTATTCATGAATGTTCATCACTATAGAGAAACACAATTACCCCTATGCAACATTGATTTCCAATTCCTGCACCCCTAGATTGCTTTTTAAATATTGATTTCTTTGATATTTTAGTTTAATTACGATAATTGATAACTAAATCATTACATTAAATTGGTGGAATCATCCACCCAATAGTTCCTACTAGTCAAAATGTGTGAATTTAAAGTCCAAATCTCTATATAGGAATTCTCTGCAATATACCATTGATGAGTCCAAGATATGGACTCATTTAGAGCTTTATTTTGATAGATTTAGTGTCCTCAAATGCTTATTTTATGCCAATAATTGATGTAAAATCCTTGATTTCCAGGTATTTGGATTGAGAAACAAAGTAATGACAATAATTTGCAAAAAAGAATGAAGCGAGATGAAAGAAGGAAGTAAAGAGAGCCTAGTGATCGCCAAGTCCATTTGGCGAGTCGCCGAATGGCCATTACCTCGCCTAAAGTTCCAGTGTGCCAAGCCCTGAAGGAGAAAATCAAGTTGGCGAAATAAAGGAGCACTCGATGGATCGCCGAGTGGTTACACGATGCAATGTTAGATCACCCAAATTTATAGACCTTGAGGATGCTAAAGGCCAAAGCAAGAAGGCTATAAAATGGGTCAAAGGGTGGATCACCGAGCTGATCGGCGAGCCCAACTAACTGCGCCGAATTGTCCTTCAAAGCATATTTTTGGTGAATATAAATACGTTTTTGAACATTAGGTTTAGTATCAGATCTTTTGAGTATCAACTTTTGATTTTTAAATATTGAGAATTCTGAGTTTTGGAGACAAGTTTCCCTTAGCTTTGAAGAATCGAAGTTTTCCATTTTTGAGAAATGAGAAGTGGGTCTTTGAGATTCTTAAATTTGGGCCTTTGTAAGGGCGAAATTAATATTACTCAGTTGATGAAAACACAATTTGGTAACGATTTTTATCTTTTTATGATGTCTAGCTAAAACCCCGATTCTTGTGGTATGATTATGTGATTATGGGCTGATTTAGCTTGTGGGTATTGCTAATTGTTACTTTAAATATTGTTTAGAAGTGATTTCAATCAGTAATTGTGGTTCAATTTAAAGAATTGTAGTTGCAAATGCAGTTCTACCTTCGTGTTTTTGGCTTGCTCTAGAGAGAGGTTTTAAAACCAAGATTACTAAATTGATGGTCTGTGGGTATTGGGTTTTCATGGGTTCAACTCAAGAGAGTGAATCCTATAACCTTTTCCACACATTCAGCTCGAGAGAGTGAATGGACTAAAGCGTAGGTTGTTCTTATTTGCATCCTTGTTGGTGTTCGAGGGAAACCAACTTGATTCGATGTAAATTGTTCGAGAGAAAATTTATCCCCTCTAAAGTCTATTATTCACTAATTTACAGCTATTTACTAACAGTTGCAATTACCCATTTGTCTACCTTAGCCTCTAATCCAATCACATCCCAAGAACTTGTCTCATTATTGTCATTCTTGTGCTTTTTGTTGTTGTTGTAGCTGATAGTTGAAACCAAAACCCCCTTGTTTGACATTCGTGTCACCGCCTGATTTACATTATGTGTTTAATCGTAAATGTTTATTCCTATGATTAACTTGACCATATTCGTACTTTCCTATTGAATCTTAAACTGCCACTCCCTGTGGGATTCGACCCCAACTCATTTAGTTGGGTTATATACTGACTAACAATCGTTGATGCTTAGAACTGGATTAAGTGTCCTTGAAATGTTAAAATGGCACCGCTGCCGGGGAGTGGAGTTTGTTAAGATTCTTTAGTTCAATAGAATTTTGGTCTCGTTAATTATAGTTGAATCTACTTACTCTCAGCTGTGGTTTTCATGCTGCTTGTTTAGCAGAATAAAGGAGCATGTCTTGTAGCAACAATGACCAATTGGACCACTCTCCTTGTAGAATGATGATTCTTAAGGATAATAGCCTAAGTTTCAGGCAAATTGAGAGTGAGTCAATCCATGGGTTGTGACTGAGATTTAAGTCACTATTGCTGCAATGCCCAACTCATGGAATCTCAGATAACATGCTACTGGACTGATTCTATAGAGGTCTGGGTCCGGAGAACAAAGGAGTGGCTGACCAAATTTCTCCAGGTGGTCTCACACGACTACCCTATGCAATAGATGCCCAGCTCCTTGATCATACGGCCAAGACCAACAAAGAGACTGAGAAGGACCAGATTTTGGCCACACTGCTGACTCAGCTAGATCTCGTGGCCAAAAATATTATTGAATTGGAAGAACTGGACAAAAAAAAAGATCGGTACATTCCCCCTCATGAGCGGATAAAGTTCAAGGAGCACGAGGGTAGACAAATAAAAGAGACACTCTCACTCATTCTCGACATAGTCGAAGAACACGACAAAGTGTTGAATGAAATAAAAGAGTACCTCTCACTACTGAATCAGATGAACACTTCCCATTCCATATCTATTCAGCTGCTGGAGACCCAAATAGGTCCTTTTTTGTCTAGTCTCTACCCCACAAATCAAGATTGAGTGGGGAATTGTGTCGTTCCACGACGTTAACTATTGTGCTTCTTAGGAGGCAACCTAAGTTTTACTTCTTTTTTTTGTTTTAGAAATAATCGTGTGTTGATTTTGCAGGTTGAAGTGTAAGATGTGTTTGAAAAGTGCAGATTGGCGAGCTAAATGTCCAGTCAGTGACTCGCCGAAGAGGTCGGCAAGCCTGACTTGGACCGCTATTGGACTCCCAGTTTAACTAGAGGTCCTGTAAAAATTGGTGAGGTAAGTATCAACTCGGCGTGTCGCTGAGTGGGTCGGCGAGCAAGACTAGGGCGCTGAATGGGCGAGAACTGGATGGTTTTAAAAGCCGAAAGTTAAAAAATTCAAAATCTTTCATATTCCCTCACTTTTCAACTTTCCAAACTCACACCCGAAATAGTTTTTCCTATATTTTGTGTTTTTATCGCATATTAGTCATTGATTGTGTGTTTGGAGTTGAATTCTTTGTCGCCTGGCTTTACATTTCATATTCGGCATAAAAGGTTGGTTTTCTAAATCCCTAACTTATATTTAGCGATGTTTGCTCATTGACAATTGTTCTTATCTTAGTGATGTGTGCTGGGACTCTCTGATCGTAATTGTATGCTACAATGCCTGTTTTAATTTGAATATCGTGCCTATAATGGCTTTATTGTTAATTACCCGAATATCTTGTGCCTTAATATTGATTAAAATTGTTGGGTTGTGCTAAAATGTTGTTAGGTCTAGTTGAGGGAAGTCTAAGTAACCCGCATTTATGCCAAATGATGTAATTTTCCCAATGATGGAGCAGTTAACGTCATTCTTAAGGGCAAAAATCATCAAATGGCAAAATATGGAAAACTGAGAGAAGTTTGAGTATCCTGGGGGCATGGGTGTAATGGATCTATGTTTAATTAAAGGAGTGCATATTTTGATTTTGTTTTCGAGGGTTGTGGGATTGAATTTTGGAAGTTGGGTGTAATGGATCTAGAACTAACATTGATATGTTGCCCCGTAAGAGAGCACGGGGCATTGTGATAAATGAAGGGGTAGCCAATCCTCCCAAAAAGGGTAATAGAGAGAGGCCGATGAATGAGGTTCCGGAGTACAACTCCGACAGTGAAGGCTCCCAAACTGTGTTCTTCGAATAAGATGATGACCAGCCACTGCAGTCTAGGAGAGCTGAGATTCATGCTAGATCTCGCCCTAACTCAGCTAGAGCCCCAGTAGACACAGTACCAGCTCCAGTACCTTATGTGGCTCCAGTGGCACCAGTGGTTCCTCCTCCCGGACTAATTAATAGATTAAAAGTCGATGGGTTGCAGACTATTCTTGTGGAGAAGCTACTTTCTACAGAGGGGCTTGAGGGTAGATACTCCAGGGTGAGGGAGACACTCCAGTGTCGTCGCTTTGAGCAGTTTACCAGTCCCCATGGTCCCTATATTCCTACATGTGTCCAGGAGTTTTACTCGGAGTATTGTGACCTGGTTCCTAAGAGAAAAAAGAAGGCCAGGACCTTCAGACCAGTAGGGTCCATTATGGTACGGGGGAAAGTAGTGCAATGTAGCCGTGATCATATCAACGCGGTATTTGACAGAGGGTCAGACTTTGATTACCTCAACCTGGCTACCACTACAGCATCATTGGATGAGCTCAAGGGCTGGCTGGCTCCCTTCATCTCTGACACCACTCCGAGGTGGATTGAGGCAGGAGTCCCGATCAAGAAGAAGGACTTGAGTGTAGCTGCTCGATATCGGTTTGGATTCATTAGTAGCTCCATTAAACTATCCCATAATGAGTCCATTCTCCGCCATCCTAAGACGGCCTGCCTCGGGTCGATTATGTCTAATAAGACCATTGACATGGGGTTTATCATAAAGAAGGAGATGTCCATGAGGGCCAAGAAGAGCCAGACCTCCCTACCATACCTGGGGCTGATCACAGAGTTGTGCCGGCGTGTTGGAATTCCTCATGACGATATGAGAGATTTTGAGGTCACCCCTACATCCTCTACTGATATCCAGCGTATAGAGGTCGAGTACACTCGGGAGAAGGTAGATAAGAGGAGAGCAGCTCCGGTGGACACATCCCTGGAGATTGACATAGAGACGATTCTTGCAAAGGCATTTTTGCCTATTCCGGCCTCCGAGACTTCAGGTACATCTTCTCCCACTTCTTCCTCTGAGGCTCTCAACACTTCTACCTCCTCCTAGCCTTCTAGGATTACTTAGGCTGATTTGAGGGCTACCCGACTAGAGGCATCAGTCCCATGATGATTGAGAGTGTAATCAGTTTTGCATTGACCCCCCTCCAGACTTCTATTGATGATTTGACTGCGAGGGTTGTGACCTGTGAGTGTAGAAAAGGGGAGAATTCTGAGGTGACGACTTTGAAAGCCGAGGTTGCAGATTTGAGGAAGGATGTAGACTATCTCAAGTCTACAGACTTCACCTCACTATTGGAGGCAGCTGATGATGTTGATGCCCCAATGACTTCTAAGATTCCTAAGGCCACTACTTGAGACATATATTGGGATGATATGGCAGCTGATGAGTTGGAGGTAGAGACCAACAAATAGTAGTTAGATGTGGGGGATGCTGAGGTTTATGATGATCTTGCTGATCTTGAGGATGCGATGTTTGAGACTGCGCACTAGACTTCTTTGAGAGACACTACCATGGGTGGGTCGAGTGGAGCTAGTACTTCTAAGGTGACTCCGGGCACTGATTCCCAAGTTTAGAGTGTTGCATCGGGCCTTGATGCCCCAACAAATAGAGAGACTGTGTAGACAGGATCCCTCTTTACCTCCCTCTCTGTCTTCTTTTATTGATTTTTAGATGTTTTTATTGCATTTGAGGACAAATTGCTTTTTGTTTGTTGTGGGGTGAGGTATTACAATACCTACCTTTTGTGATTATTGTTTTGTTTATCCATTGAGTTTTGTGCTATATATTCTGTTTTGGCCCTGTTTTTGTGGATGTTTGAGCTTGTTGCTACTTGTGTTAATTGTAAATGATTTTTGTACCCTTCCAAATAATTTTGCCACCATTTTTTATCGTGTTTGAATGTGGCTGTTCTTGTGAAAAATTGAGTATTGGTTATGATCAATACCGATGACTTGAATAGTGTTCTTAATCAAACAAATATGAATGTGTGTCTACGATAAGGTCAAATGAAGTTGCATAGGCAATATGTGAACTCTTTGCATCCCATTGTGACTAGCCGATTGTCAAATTGAGTCTTTTGTGATGAATATTACACACTAGCAAAGGTGTGGAGTCTTATTTGACATTGGTGTCAATTCCTTGTGTGATGAGCTTACAGTGAACCATGTGTGATAACACATAGAATTTTCCCCGTTGGTCCGGTTGACCAAGTGATGTGAGCTTTTGAAATGATCTTAGGCAACAATTTTAAAGAGTGAAACAATTTGACATATTACCTCTTTTGTGGCCTACCTTGTGAGTGTGTGATCTTTTCTTGAACACCCTTTGAGCCTTATCCTTTTCTTGGAAGAAACTTGATGAAATTGTGACCCTTTTTTATCCCTTCACCCATAATCTTCATGAGATGTGGTTTGTTTGAATAGCCGACTTAGGCCGAAAGCCTAAGTTGGGGTTGTGGTGAAAAGAGAAGGTAAATCAAAAAATGTGAAGGAATTCCCCTCTACCCATGGTTTTGAAAAAGATGGAACCCCTCCATACAAAAAAAGAATAGAAAATAAGAAGGAAAAAGAAAAAGAATGAAAAAGTTTTGAAATAAAGTTGCAAAAGAAATAGGGTGTCCAAAGTTTCATGGAAAATGAATAATGGGGTGAATTTTGAGCATGAATAAGAATGAAAAAGAAAAGGAAACGAAGTCTTGTTCACAACATATTTCATGGGGATAGCAGCCACTGAGCCTAAATGACCATACCTTTACACTCAGTCCCGTTACAAGCCTTGAAAAGACCTTTTTGATCTTGAGTGAGCTGAAATGAAGGTTGATTGGAAAATAAGGGAAGCCTATGGGTGAAATCATGCATGTGTTCATCTTTGTGAGTGTTAGAGTTGCTGTGATTCCGGAGATATAAATTGTTGAGCCATTGTGTCTGAATGTGGAATCATCGTTGTGTGAGGGCATTTGAATACCTTTGTTGAGCTTGAACTTGCATTTGAAGCAAATATTGTGAACTTGAGAATCTTTGATAATAGTGAGTCACAACTTGAATCTTTGAGTGCACAATTGATCCTTGCATGAGTAAATTGAGTATTGTTGTGTGCACTCATGATTGAGTCTTGTGTAGCACTGTTCGAGGCATCCTTTTTGAACTGTTGGATTTAAGTTTGACTTGAGGACAAGCAAAAGTATAAGTTTGGGGTGTTAATGAGTCCAAGATTTGGACTCATTGAGGACTTTATTTGGATAGATTTTATGTCCTCAAATGTTTATTTTGTGCCAATAACTGATGTAAAATCCTTGATTTCCAGGAATTTGGATTGAGGAACAAAGCAAGGACACTAATTTGCGAAAAGGAATGAAGCGAGCTGAAAAAAGAAAGAAAAGAGAGCATGGTGATCGCCAAGTCCATCTGGTGAGTCACCGAATGGCCATTACCTTGCCTAAAGTTCCAGTGTGCCAAGCCCTGAAGGAGAAAATCAAGTTGGCAAGAGAAAGGAGCAGTCGACGGATCGCCGAGTAGTTCTGCGATGCTTTGTTAGATCGCCCAAAGTTACAGACCTTGAGGATGCTGAAGGCCAAAGCAAGAAGGCGATGAAATGGGTAAAAGGCTGGATCGGCGAGCTCGACTTACTACGCCGAATGGTCCTTCGCAACATATTTTTGGCGACTATAAATACGTTTTTGAACATTAAGTTTACTATTAGATCTTTTGAGTATCAACTTTTGATTTTTAACTATTGAGAACTCTGAGTTTTGGAGAAAAGTTTCCCTTAGCTTTGAAGAACTGAAGATTTCCATTTTTGAGCAATTGGAAGTGGGTCTTTGAGATTCTTCAATTTGGACCTTTGTAGAGACGAAATTAATCTTACCTAGTTGATGGAAACAATATTTGGTAACGATTTTTATCTTTTTATGATGTCTAGCTAAAACCCCAATTCTTAGAGTGTGATTATGGGTTGATTTAGCTTGTGGGTATTGCTAATTGTTAGTTTAAATGCTATTTAGAAGTGATTTCAATCAATAATTCTGGTTCAATTTAAAGAATTGTAGTTGCAAATGAAGTTCTACCTTTGTGTTTTTGGCTTGCTAGAGAGAGAGGTTTTAAAACCAAGATTACTGAATTGATGGTTTGTGGCTATTGGGTTATCATGGGTTCAGCTCGAGAGAGTGAATCCTAAACCCTTTTCCACACATTCAGCTCGAGAGAGTAAATGAACTAAAGCGTAGGCTGTTCTTATTTGCATGCTTGTTGGTGTTTGAGAGAAACCAACTTGATTCGGGGTAAATAATTTGAGAGAAAATTTATCCCCTCTAAAGTCTAGCTTTTTCACTAATTTATAGCTATTTACTAACAGTTTCAATTACCCATTTGTCTACCTTAGCCTATAATCCAATCACATCCTAACAACCCGTCTCATTATTGTAATTCTCATGTTATTTGTTGTTGTTGTAGCTGATAGTTAAAACAAAAAACCCTTGTTTGACATTCATGTCACCCCTAATTTACATTATGTTTTTAATCGTAAATGTCTATTTCCTATGATAAACTTGAGCATATTCGTACTTTCCTAATGAATCGTAAACATGTACCACTCCTTGTGGGATTCGACCCCAACTCATTTAGTTGGGTTATTGTAGCGACCCTTTCAAAACGATACCACTACTTAAACAAGAAATGTAATTAAGTACTTGCGACATTCAAAACCGATTAATGAGGGCATACTGATTTTAATCTAGTAGAAGGATTAGATTCATAACGAACTCCAATAAAAAAAAATTAAGCAAATAACCGACCAGATCTTCATGCATATATTAACCTCATACTCGAGGGTGAAATAACCGGAATATTACAAGCTTCCGAGTACCGAAATCAGCCGGCTCATGCTTCACACAACTTTCAAGACATATAGCAAACTAGTATATTACAAGGCTTGGGTTTACACACCCCAAAAAGATAAAAACGTATAACCATACTTATATTACAACCCATGGTAACATGACCAAATCAGCCCCCAAAATCTCCTGTAAATATACAACACAAAGATCATGTACAAGTCCCAAGGTTATAAAAAATATATATGCCTATATGCAAATGTGATCTTCCTTAAGGCTTTCAAAATCTCCATCATCAATGGCCAGCTTCAAGCATCATCGCGAATAGCCCCTACGATAGAAACAACTATCGCTAAGCATATAGCTTAGTGGTGTAAAAACTATAGGTTTGGAACCCTCAAATTAGACAAGTTATCATTCTCAAGTCAAGGGCAGCACGATCGAAACAAAATCAGTAAATCAAGTAAATAATATACAAGAAGTATCAAGTTCAATATATAAAGGTCTAAATGTCGAGAATGCTCATAGCACAACTTTTCAAGAGATTCAATAACAAGGCTCACCCAATATATACATCATGTCGTCACACTAAGCACGAGAAGGTATCAAGAAGAATCAACGCCCTACATCAAGAAGGGTCAAAACCTAATAATCAAGAGAACCAAGAACCATATTAAAAATGGCTTCCTAGTTCGTACTTAAAATGGACAGCTTCCATTCTTAAGACGAACTAAAAATCCAGAGTCAAGATTGCAAATGATCCGAACCAAGAGGCATGCCAAGAGTGACGAAGTCAGAGCCACAAGAAGGACAAGGTCCCAACAAGAGTGCTAAGTGATCAAACAATCCGTACAAGTGGGCGAGTTACACAAGCATCTTTAATGTATTAAAGAATACCAACACGACAATGCAAAGTGACAAGGGGTAACTAACCAAGGTACCAAGATAAACTTTCAGATATACCAGCAAGTAAAAAGAGTACAAGTACAAGTTTATACACAAACCTCAGTTCTTTAGCACACAAACAGTCCAACAAAACTCCACGAGTCAAACCGTACACCAAGCAGCGTATCAAAGTCTTCAACCTGTATACAAGGATATACAACCTTAAAAATGAATTCAATAACTTATTTAATTTATAGAAGCTCAAAAATGATGACATAAAAATAGGTTTATCATCACAAGTAAGCCTAGCCTGTACAAATACGACTATGCTCCCAGAACAGTAAATTCTGGCCATCCTAGTGCCTCATGTCGCAATTAAGATTTGAAATGGAAAACGTACAAACTGGACTGTATACTCTTCATGAAAGATGTAGGTACCTCTCTAAAGGTTGCAAAAAACCATGAATCACTGCAAAATGTATTTTGGATCAAAAGATATATTCAAAACACTAACAGTTGTCCATACAAGATTTCAAACTTCAGAATGTAGACAGAACTTGTCCTATGATGCGTCCCACATTTCGAATCCATAACAACCAAATTAGAGTTTAACATAAACATAAGAGTTGTACATATACGAATTAACTTTCCAAATCATATTTATTTATAGTAAAAAAAGTTCTACAGAATGAGATATGCCTAATCTACTAAACGCTACCCAGCTCAAAAACAGGTTTTACTACTTACCAAAGAGGAGTGTAACTCGATTTCCAGCCAAAAGGAACAAGATTTTCTCTTGTGATCTTGAAGAACAACAGGTTAGATAAAGTTCTAAGGGACTTATACTTCAGCTGAGACGAATTTCCTAAGAGGAGGTGTCAAAATATAGTAACACAAGAGGTGCTTATCATATACACAGCTGTCCCTAAAAGTTGGTTGTCCAAATAATAGTGTGCTGCCCAATTGCATACATATAGACCTATATATATATATATCCTTCACCTCCTTTTTAAACTATACATATTTCTAATTAAAACATTTTGCAAATACCCCCATACAATACATTAAATTACGATGACAATTATTTTAAGCAAGGTTGCAAATATAACATTATTTCAAGTTCCCAAAAAAATGGGAACAAAACATATTGTAGTAATTAAGCAGTGGTTTATCGACATGCGACTCTTGTTAGAATTTTCTGGGTGTTACAACTCTCTCCCCCTTAAAGAAATTTCGTCTCGAAATTTACCTTACACTAGTCCCGGAACAAGTGCAGATACTGGGTTCTCATGTCTTCTTTTCTTTCCCACGTAGCTTCTTTTCCAAAATGGTTCCTCCAAAGTACCTTTACTAAGGGAATTCTCTTGTTTCTAAGTTGCTTTACTTCTCGATCTTGAATTAGAATAGGTTCTTCATTAAACGTCAAGTCAGGATTAACCTCAATAGATTCAACTGGAAGAACATGAGATGGATCAGAACGATATCTTCTGAGCATAGAAACATGGAAGACATTGTGGATCTTGTCTAACTTAGGTGGAAAAGCCAATTTATATGCAACTGGTTCAACCCTTTCAAGTATCTCATAAGGTCCAATAAATCGGGGACTAAGTTTTCCTTTTTGGCCAAATCTCATAATTTTTTTCCATGGAGACACCTTTAAGAATACTTTATCTCCAACCTGTTATTCAATGTCATGCCTTTTAAGATCAGTGTACGACTTTTGTCTATCCGAAGAAATCATTAGACGATCCTGGATAATTTTTACCTTGTCTTCTGTTTGTTGCACAATTTCAGGACCAACAAGTTTTGTTTCACCAACTTCATTCCAACAATGAGAGATCCGACACTTTCTTCCGTATAAGGCTTCATAGGGAGGCATTCCAATACTCGATTGGTAACTGTTATTGTAAGAAAATTCTATCAAAGCATTTTTCCCAACTACCCACAAAATCCATAATGCAAGCTCGAAGCATATCCTCCAAAATTTGTATCACTCTTTCCGACTGGCCGTCCGTTTGAGGATGGAACGAAGTGCTAAACCTCAACTTAGTACCCAAAGCTTTCTGCAAGCTACCCCAAAATCTAGATGTAAACCTTGGGTCTCAGTCTGATACAATAGACACAGGGATCCCATGTAGTCTTACAATCTCATTAATGTACAACTCGGCTAAACGCTCAAGTGAGTAATCCATTCTGATTGCTAAGAAGTGAGCACTCTTGGTTAGCCTGTCCACAATCACCCATATTGCATCATGATTTCTCTAAGTGCGAGGAAGTCCCGAAATAAAGTCCATTGTTATTCTCTCCCATTTCCATTCCGGCATTGACAAGGGCTATAGTAAACCAACTGGGACTTGATGTTCTGCCTTTACTTGTTGACAAACCAAACATTTAGAGATGAACTACACAATGTCTCTCTTCATACCATTCCACCAATAATTTTCTTTGATGGTCTGCTACATCTTTGTACCTCCAGGATGCATTGCATATAGTGAAGTATGTGCTTCATTCAATATTTCTCTCCTCAATTTGTCATCATTAGGGACACATAACCTGTTTTGATAAAATAATACACCATCCTCTGTTAATGTAAAATCAAGCTTTTCCCCATTTTGAACTTCTCTGGTCAGTTTTACAAGTTTCTCATCTAACTTTTGTGCTTCTTTCACCTGTTCAAGTAATATTGGCTTTACTTGCAAATTAGCAATAACTGAACCATTTGAATCAGGTGTAAAACAAACATTCATGGCTCTTAACTCAAGGAGAAAGGGTAAAGGACTCAAAGAAATGCTTGCAAAGGATTTTCGACTTAAGTCATCTGCAACCACATTGGCTTTACCTGGATGATAATCAATCGTGCAGTCATAATCCTTGATGAGTTCAAGCCATCTACATTGTCGAAGGTTTAGCTCCTTCTGAGTACCCAAGTACTTTAAGCTCTTGTGATCAGTGAATATATGACATTTCTCTCCATACAAATAATGCCACCATATTTTTAAAGCAAACACTATAGCAGCAAGTTCAAGATCATGAGTAGGATAATTCAATTCATGCGGTTTTAATTTCCGAGAGGCATAAGAAATTACCTTCCCTTCTTGCATCAAAACGCATCTGAGACCATTGTGAGAAGCATCACTGTATACTACATACTCTTTCCCTTCAATTGGTAGAGTAAGTATAGGCGCTTGAGTCAACAGGGATTTGAGAGTTTCAGAGCTCTCTTGACATTTGTCATCCCAAATAAACTTTACTTCCTTCTGTAAGAGCTTAGTCAAAGGAGAGGCAATAATGGAAAAGCCTTTCACAAATCTTTTGTAGTATCCTGCTAAGCCCAAGAAACTTCTTACCTCAGTCGAACTTTTGGGAGGTCTCCATTAAACAACTGCTTATATTTTACTAGGATCCACCTTCACACCTTCTGTTGATACAACATGTCCCAGAAAAGCTACTTCATCAAGCCAAAATTTACACTTGGAAAGTTTAGCATAAAGCTCTTTCTCCCTCAAAATTTGCAAAATAATCCGGAGGTGTTTGTCTTCACTACTTCTCGAAAATATTAAAATATCATCTATAAAAACAACCACAAACTGATCAAGATAAGGTTTGAATACTCGATTCATTAGATCCATAAATACAGCAGGAGCATTTGTCAATCCGAATGGCATCACCAAAAATTCATAATGACCATACCGAGTTCTAAAAGCAGTTTTAGGAATATCATTCTCTCTAACCCGCAGTTGGTGATATCCAAGCCTTAAATCAAATTTTGAGAATACTTTAGCACCCTTAAGTTGGTCAAACAAATCATCGATCCTTGGCAGCGGATATCTATTCTTGATTGTTATTCTGTTCAATTGTCTATAGTCAATACAAAGCCTAAGAGTGCCATCATTCTTCTTTACGAATAAAACAGGGGCTCCCCAAGGAGAAACACTAGGTCGAATAAAACCTTTCTCAAGTAGTTCTTGCAATTGAGCTTTCAATTCTCTTAACTCTGCTAGAGCCATTCTATAAGGGGTGATCGAAATAGGAGTAGATCCAGGAATAAGTTCGATTGGAAATTCAACCTCTCTTTCCTGCGGCAATCCCGGAAGGTTTTCTGGAAATACTTCTGGAAAATCACATACAACAGGTATGTCCTTGATACAACGACTCTTCAATTGTGTATCAACTATGTGAACAAGGTATGCCCCACAACCTTGGCGCATCAATTTTCTTGCCAAGGCCGCAAAATTACACACAACTTGATAACCCTAAGGACTTTTAACCAGCACATCGTAATTAAGTCTCACAGATTTCACATTTTCAGGAAGAACAAGTGAAGAAAATATATAGGGATGTGTAGAACCAGGATCAAATAATGTAAACACACATAAGCCAAATAAGTGAAATTTACTGACAACCACGTCTTGTCCACCTTGATCATCCCTCTGCCTCATAGCATAAGCGCGTGCAGTAGCCCTTTGCCCACTAGCTTGATTAGCTCCAGTTGTACCTGCTGCCTGGGTGTTTTTAGGTCTTACACCTCTATTAGTTTGAGGAGGATTAACAGAAGGCTTATGAACTGAGCCTTCAGTTTTAAAGGAAGGAGCATTACTAGGATTAGGACAATCTTTCACTTTATGATCAAAGCTCCCACAATTGAAACATGCACCAGAAGCTCTCTTGCAAGTTCCATAATGATTCTTTCCACATTGTGGACAAGTACGAACACGAGGCTTGCCTTGGCCATAATTTGGAGTGCTAGCTGTAGAAAATTCTGATCTGTTTTGCCTTTGCTGAGGTGGCCTGTTATCACTACCAGCCTTAGAATTATCAAACCTTCCCCTTTTGGATGGACCCCCAAAATCTGGTCTAGGCTTTCGGAATCTGTTTTCATTTCTACTAGCTTCTTCTTTATCAAGTCGTTCCCAAGTAAAAGCAGTAGACACTAACTTACAAAATTTCTCATGTTGGAGGATCGCCAGATTCTTTCTAATGGAATCATTTAAACCTTCTTCAAATTTCCTGCACTTGTCTTTTTCCTCTTTAATAATAACACCAGCATAGCGAGAGAGCCTTAGAAACTTATGTTCGTATTTAGCAATAGACATGCCTCGTTGCCTTAGATTCAAAAAGTCCTTTTTCTTTGTATCATAATAAGCAGCTGGGACATACTTCATACGAAATTCCTTGAGAAAATCATCCCAAGTAAGAACAGAAGGTTTTACCTTGGTATTCGGAACACTTACCCACCAATCATAAGCATCCTTTTGTAACAGTGAAATAGCATACTTAAATTTGGCAACATCTGAACACTCCAATCGCTCAAATACCCTCTCCATACGATCAAGCCATTGTTCAACATCTGTGGGATCAACAGTGCCTTCAAACTCCACTCCACCCATTTTCCTCATTTTCTCAAAGTTAATCCTGTGGGGATCATGCATCGATTCAGCCATATGGTGGAAGAATTCAGCCATTTGTTCAAAATAAGAATTCATGGTTTGAGTACCATGACTCATGTGAGGATGTGGACCATCTCTTACACCTTGATGGTTTCCCACTTCAGAACCACTAGTGTGGGGAACATACTGATTCGAGATATGTTCTCCAACCCTTTCCAATGCATGAGGTTGGGAAACAGAGGCACCCGAACCTTCACGAGCAACTTCCATAGGTCGGTCAGAAGAAGTGGCCATAACTTAATTCCTTCAAAAGGGAAGATCACATTGCATTAGGGATGTGTACTAGATGCATATGCACTCTACATGAGATGCAATTATCATAAACCATATAAGGAAACAAATAATCTAAATAGAACCTTTTCAAAAGCAAATAACTATATTAGTAATTCACAACAAAAGTCTTAGAACCACAAACCTAGGATCTGATACCACCACTTGTAGCAACCCTTTCAAAAAGATACCACTACTTAAACAAGAAATGTAATTAGGTACTTGCGACATTCAAAACCGATTAATGAGGGCATACTGATTTTAATCTAGTAGAAGGATTAGATCATAAAGAACTCGAATAAAAAAAATTAAGCTAATAACCGACCAGATCTTCATGCATATATTAACCTCATACTCGAGGGTGAAATAACAACAATATTACAAGCTTCCGGGTACCGAAATCAGCTGGCTCATGCTTCACACAACTTTCAAGACATATAGCAAACTAGTATATTACAAGGCTTGGATTTACACACCGAAAAAAGATAAAAACGTATAACCATACTTATATTACAACCCATGGTGACATGACCAAATCAGTCCCCAAAATCTCTTGTAAATATACAGCACAAAGATCATGTACAAGTCCCAAGGTTATACAAACTATATATGCATATATGCAAATGTGATCTTCCTTAAGGCTTTCAAAATCTCCATCATAAATGGCTAGCTTCAGGCATCATCGCGAATAGCCCCTGCGATAGAAACAACTATCGCTAAACATATAGCTTAGTGGTGTAAAAACTATAGGTTTGGAGCCCTCAAATTAGACAAGTTATCATTCTCAAGTCAAGGGCAGCACGACCGAAACAAAATCAGTAAATCAAGTAACAATATACAAGAAGTATCAAGTTCAATATATAAAGGTCTAAATGTCAAGAATGCTCATAGCACAACTTTTCAAGAGATTCAATAACAAGGCTCACCCAATATATACATCATGTCGTCACACTAAGCACGGGAAGGTATCAAGAAGAATCAACGCCCTACATCAAGAAGGGTCAAAACCCAATATTCAAGAGAACCAAGAACCATATTAAAAATGTCTTCCTAGTTCGTACTTAAAATGGACAGCTTCCATTCTTAAGACGAACTAAAAATCCAGAGTCAAGATGGCAAATGATCCGAACCAAGAGGCATGCCAAGAGTGACGAAGTCAGAGCCACAAGAAGGACAAGGTCCCAACAAGAGTGCTAAGTGATCAAACAATCCGTACAAGTGGGCGAGTTACACAAGCATCTTTAATGTATTAAAGAATACCAACACGACAATGCAAAGTGACAAGGGGTAACCAAAGTACCAAGATAAACTTTCAGCTATACCAGCAGGCAAAAAGAGTACAAGTACAAGTTTATACACAAACCTCAGTTCTTTAGCACACAAACAGTCCAACAAACTCCACGAGTCAAACCGTAGACCAAGCAGCGTATCAAAGTCTTCAACTTGTATACAAGGATATACAACCTTAAAAAATGAATTCAATAACTTATTTACTTTCTAGAAGCTCAAAAATGATGACGTAAAAATAGGGTTATCATCACAAGTAAGCCTAGCCTGTACAAATACGACTATGCTCCCAGAACAGTAAATTCTGGCCTTCATATTGCCTCATGTCGCAATTAAGATTTGAAATGGCAAACGGCCAAACTGGACTGTATACTCTTCATGAAAGATGTAGGTACCTCTCTTAAGGTGGCAAACAACCAAGAATCACCGGAAATTTTATTTTGGATCAAAAGATATATTCAAAACACTAATAGTTTTCCATACGGGATTTCAAACTTCAGAATCTAGACAGAACTTGTCCTATGATGCGTCCCATATTTTGAATCCATAACAACCAAATTAGAGTTTAACATAAGCATAAGAGTTGTAGATATAAGAATTAACTTTCCAAATCATACTTATTTACAGTAAAAAAAGTTCTACAGAACGAGATATGCTTAATCTACTAAACGCTACCCAGCTCAAAAATAGGTTTTACTACTTACCAAAGAGAAAAGTGTAACTCGATTTCCAGCCAAAAGGACCAAGATTTTCTCTTGTGATCTTGAAGAACAACAGGTTAGATAAAGTTCTAAGGGACTTATACTTCAGCTGAGACGAATTTCCTAAGAGGAGGTGTCAAAATATAGTAACACAAGAGGTGCTTATCATATACACAGCTGTCCCTAAAAGTTGGTTGCCCAAATAATAATGTGCTGCCCAATTGCATACATATACACCTATATATATATATATCCTTTACCTCCTTTTTAAGACTATACATATTTCTAATTAAAACATTACGCAAATACCCCTATACAATACATTAAATTATGATGACAATTATATTAAGCAAGGTTGCAAATATAACATTATTTCAAGTTCCCAAAAAAATTGAAAATAAAACATATTGTAGTAATTAAGCAGTGGTTTATCGACATGCAACTCTTGTTAGAATTTTTGGAGTGTTAGAATTATATACTGACTAACGATCGTTGATGCTTAGAACTGGAATAAGTGTCCTTGAAACGTTAATCAACCATACCCTCTGGGATTCGACCTCGACTCTTTTTTGGGTTTTTATTAACTATAATATCTCACTCATTTGATTAATTTTGAAGAGTTATTTCAGCGTTATCACTTTGGGCCATGACTCTAAATAGAGCCAACCTGACTTTGATTGTACGGGTCACCCTCTGAAGTCTTCAATGAAGCTTGAATAGGCCAACTAGGTTGACCTTGCTGAATCCAGGCCTACAATGGGACCCGCTATAGTTGCCCTCATGTCTAGCCCTCTTTTCGTTTCCCCCTTGGGACTTATAATGGAGTTAATCAATAGTACAAAGGATGATCAACATCATCAATAATAGGGTGACCCACAGTGACTATAGCCCGAGTCTCAATCCACAAATGTTGTTTGAAACCATGAACAAAACATCAAACTCTCTCGTACTTAGTAGGTAAAATCAAGAACACAGTTTTGGTCCAAAGTAATCGACCAAGAAAAGTGTTCAAAAATAGAAACTATGTTTACTCCACACTCAGAATGTCTCAACGTAATTGATGAACCTCCAAAAAATATACTCCCTAAGTAATTAAAATAGTATTTAAAAAAGAGTCCTACTCGAAGTAGGAATGCAACTGTTGCACAACTTCACAGGTAGGGTTACGGCTCAGCTAAGGTTAGATGGCTCATCAAGCCCTCTGTAGTCCCACACTTAGACAGTGTTGGCTCTTCCTTGACTGTTGAACTTCATGAGACACTAGACGGCTCGTCTACTAGACCATGACTCGTGCAGGGCCTCGTCGTGTTTAGCTTTCATCTGGTAGTTACTGGTTTCAATGCCCACTCATCACGAGCCATCAGATGGCTTGTCTACTTGACCACGACTGGTGTAAGGCCTCATGGTGTTCAGCCTTTACTTGGGTAGCCACTGGTTTCATTCTCTCTCTTCCACGAACTGTGAGATGGCCCATTTACTGGACCACGAATCGTGTGGAGCCTCGTGTTGTTAGACATCACTTTTATTTTCCATATTTCTTCCTATATTTTGCATCCAAGTGTTTCACCTGTAGAATCAAAAAATAAACTATCATTTCCACATAAACAAGCTCAATTTCTTGTACTAATCCTTAGTTTTGAGTGTCAAATGTGGTATGAGTTCACGCCACCTCAGTATGACGGCTCCTCACTATAAAGTTTGATCCCCCTAATAATAATTCTTATGCACTATTTATAGATGTACACAATCCTAATAAAAATAATTGAGTCCAAAATAAATTGGGAAACCAAAAATCCAAAAAAAATAGGTTTCCGCATGACAATGGGTCGCCCAACCTTCAATTATTGTTGTTGCCTTCAGAATTTGACATATGGCACAACTTAATTTACACTTTGCAATTCGCAATATGTAATATGCACTTCTTATATATTATTTATTATTATATTAAATTTAATCCATTAAGCCGCATGCTTGATTTTCTTTTATAATCTTCTATCTTTAATTTGTTTTGGCTCCAAAACTTTTATCTCCACACTAATTTAATCCTCCAAATAAAATATACTATTAAGCACAATTCATAAAATTTATTCTTATAAAGGATAAATAAAAATATTAAATTTGAGGCAAATAATGAATAAAAATATATATTTTTAGCCTCACATCAACACCCCACACTTAAATTATAACTCGTCCTCGAGCGAGCATGAAAACTCATCTCAA
The DNA here is from genome assembly GCA_029582685.1 of Solanum piurae. Lineage (NCBI taxonomy): Eukaryota > Viridiplantae > Streptophyta > Magnoliopsida > Solanales > Solanaceae > Solanum > Solanum piurae. The sequence goes on from JAJOOO010000990.1 coordinate 110,793, forward strand.
AAGATCAAACTAGTGATGCTACCACTTTGGTTCATCCAAACAATTAGGTCATACACAAATTTCAAAACATCAAGTACATTTCACAGTCATTATGAAATATATATAAATAAAAAAACAAACCTCTAACCTCTCAACCTAAAGGAAGGACTCTGAACTCATTAAATGTAAGTTTGTACACCTAATATTGTCAAAGAAAGCTAATAAAATCACTTATCCATCATAAAACGAGTTCCCTCGGAATAATAAATAGTTCACACACTCCATTCAAATGATTGAATATAAATTAAGGACTTAGCATCAAAGAACAACTATCACACTCACAATGAAAATTCACATGTATGCACAAAGAACCATATACTTGATCATTATGTACATCTCCACTAATTATGCATGATCGAATAAAATCAAATAAGACTTTAACGGGTTGTAATGCAGGCTAGGGAACGGGTAGGAAAACTATATAATAGTGAGTTACACTTCCCTAAGTAGTTTGCAGTTTAAGGCTTCATCACCCATTATTTTCTTCTCTTAATTTTCAGCCTTCTCTTCAATAATTATTTCACAAGTAATTCTCATCATCTCAAGAATACTTTAATCATATTTTTTCTACAACACATTCTTTCAAAGAGTGTTTTTTCATCACTTTGTAGTTATTATTGATTATGTTTTACACTCAATTATCCTTTTTTCTTGAGATCTAATAATTATAATAATTCTATGTTATAGTGCTTAAGAAACCAAGGTGCAAAAACTAGGGATTCAACAAAAGAGTCAAGGAAAAAATACGGCTACTAACAAAAGGTTACAGGCTCAAAAAGGCTAACTAGTGATATAATATTTCAAAAAGCTAAAATTTACAAGAGAAATCAAGGAAAGCCTATTATCATCTCCTAAACAAAGCAACACTTTTTATTTCGCTTCAATAACATGAAGGGAAAGTTCTAGACTTAGATGTAATTATGGAATATACAAATTATCACCACAGATGGAACAATTATGAATTAATATTGATCAATTTTACTTCTAAGAGAGACAGGATCATAACAAACTACAAAATAAATAAAATAAGTTATATACAAATTCACAACCATGAGCCTTGGTGTCAAGAAAATTTTAATTTCATTAGCAATCAAGCATTCACAAGAAAGTGCTATTCAAAATTAGGCCAAAATAGCAAGTATCAAACAAGTCAAAAGGGTCTTTTCTTTTCTCTTCAAAGAAACAGATAATAAAACTTTACTCTATAAAATAAAAATCGGTTCAAAGGAACTATCCTCAAAAAACAAACCAAAAACTTAAGTTAAGAAAGTCATCCTAAAAACAAGAAAAGACGCAATAAAAAAGTAAAAACTAGGAATTTATTCTCCACCCACACGTAAAATATGGCACTGTCCCAATGCAACAATTCAGTACATACGCTAAGAGTAAAAGAAAACCTATTTTATCCTTGTAACATGGAAAAAAAATAAAGGGTGGGGCTAATTTTTATTCTAATAAATAATAAGATTATTAAGAAAAAAAAAATTATAAAAAAAAATTGTCTCCAGATCCGCAACACGGCCTGGATACAGACCTTACTGTCTAATATTTTTCTACTACGAGGATCCCGTATCCACCAACCCAACCTATACAAAGGGCATCAAAGCCCCTTGACTAGGTTGGAGCTATAAAGCTTACCTTATTTATTATTATTAAAAAGGGGAAGGTCCTTTTCCGCTGGTGCGCAGAAGCGCGCTTCCATTTTCCTTTTACTAGTAGGGGTCCCATGGTTCCTATGTTGTTGCGTTTCTTGTTCCTTTTCTTTTAGTGCTTCGACTTGACTGATAGCTTCTATATAGTTCAATAGTTAAGATGGTTGCGCTCCAACTCACTCAAGAATGGGACGATAGTTTTCCGCATGCAAGCTCGTTTTGATCCTGGACTTTTTTTTGGGTAAAAAAAGAAACCAATATTAAACAATCCTAAATCCCACTTCACCTAATCAATGTATATAGAAGACTCTCGACCCCAGACTTGAAAAGATTTTATGTCCCCAAAACATCAATTAAAATTTAAAACAAGGGTTCAAAAAATTTCATGAGGCCTCTAGGCCTAGTTATTAACATGTTCTCTCACTTTTCATCAACAGTCATATGCACCTCACAATTAAGATCATATGTGCTCCTTTGCTTCAAATCATGGGTACTCAGACTTCCCCTTATCTGCAAAAACAACACAAAAAATGACACTATGAAAATAAAACAATAAGAAACTACACTACCAATTAGATTTCCTCCCAATAAAACTCTAATTTAACATCGCGACACGATCCAATTAAATTCATCACTTTTCTTTCCACTTTAAACTTATGAATTGTACCCCTAACTTAACATCAATTTTTTTGTTTCACTCACGAGGCAGTCGTACAAAGATAAAGGAACCAAGTAATAGATATCACATCTTGCTCTTCTTGGCCCTTATGTGAGGAATGCCATGTTGTCCATGTGGACTGGAAACTTTAGGATGTATGGTCCTTGTTTCTCATCTAGAAAATTCTCCATTAGTTCAGATGAATCGAATTTCATGTTTTCATCCAAGCATAATGTAGAAAAATGTTTCAAATGAGGTCCAATATCCCTCAACTCAAAAGCTACATTATTTACAACATTCTCACTTTTGTACTCCTCAAAATTGACACTAAGGAATAAAGTATAATTGAATGGTTGTAATTCCTATTTTTGCTCCACTGGTTGCTCAAATAAATTCATACTTTGATCCTCGTGTTCCGCATTCTTCACTTCATCACTCCTGCCAACATAAAAAATAATAGAAGAATCATAATTGGGTTCAGGGGAGGAGCATAAGAGTTAAGACAACCATTCTCATAGCCATATTGACCACCACATATATGACATATAATCTAATAAAAATATTGTATAGGTGTTCCCAACCAGATCTTTGGATATTAGGACACTCGATATGCAAGTGTAGTCCTTCACAATACCGACAAGGATAACCATCATTTATCCCAATCATCCATATCATTAAGAGTACTTCCACGACCCAAAGTACACCCTAAATGTGGCATGGTGTATAAGATCCCGAGAAGCCCTACACAAGCCACTTGACATACGTATACACAATATAATAAAAATAAAGTAGGAAATCTCATATAAATAAAAAAGTTTTATATTTAAGAATAAATATATAATAGTCTAGACAAGCCATCTAGTATATCAAAAGAAGTGGTCGGGACGTAACCCGTACACCACCAACAATATACAAAAAGTAAATATGTATGAAAGCGATAAAGGTGACATGGTACTTACAATATGAGGACTCACCGAGTCTTCAAATCCTTAAAGTTATCAACTTGACATGAGTGAGAAGTGAGAAAGTGTCACACCCTACATTAGTAAACTAATGTCGGCACAAGTATGTATTAATACATGGAACGTACCAAGTATGAGGAATATGCATAAAACATGAAGAATGATTAGAAGAGGACATAATCAAAAACATAACATGCATGACAAAGCTAAGCATAGTAAAATATTTCAAGAAGAATCATAAGTCATGAACATGTTCAACGCATCTTAAAATCATAATGAAGCTTCATAAAACCATTGAAAGAAACTTAGTTTATTTTGTGGGATATTTACCATTAGCCAACATACACCACGTTAACTATAACATAGAATCCAATGTCTTGCTCCCACATCGAAAAGAGATGTCTTCACTTGCCAAGGAAAGGACCTTAAATTTCTAGCTTAGGTGGATCCACCAGCTATGTCACTAATGACACTCTAACAGGGGCACGTAGTTAGGCATAAAAAGATTGTTACTAGAAATCCAGTCTCTACTAATGGTAAAGCCCTTATCGTAATATCCTCTCGGTGCTTAGTAAAAATCCCAATGGAATAGTCATTAACAGAAACATATCATCATACATGTAAAAGCACAATTAAGTAACTAATCCAAGCTTAAAAAAAATAGAATAGCTCCTTAAACCATGTGGATAAAACATTTCACTAATCATGATTCCTTAATGTGAGAAAACCTTTCACAGTTTATGCATATGTGAGAAAATCTTTCTCAATTTCGTTGTTTCATATCTTAAAGCAACCTATATCAAAAAACATCCATTTTCATATATCATGTGTAACTTCATTAGAACATCATTTATAGATTCATAATTCCTTCATCAATTCATGTCGTTTAGGGTTCATAGTAAAAAATCATGATCAATGAGTTCACGAGAAAACAATTGAAAAGCATGAAATTGAGTCAAATAAATCATAATATGATCAAAATCAAACAATTGAGTCAACACAATTAGAACCCATGAAGAATTGATGAAAACCTAATAAATTTGAATGTAATTGAACTTTGGAGAATAAACAAACCTTGGGGATCAATGGGTGAATGGAACTCATTGATGTAACCCTACATACCTTGAGGATCAAAGCCCTAAATCAATGGAAGAATTGGAGGTAAGCCCTAACCTTCTTCTTGACCTTGAGAGAAAATATGAGGGGATGAATGTGGATGGGATTTGGGGGTTTAACTGAATGAGGGAGTTGGGGAAGTTTTTAAGGGTGGAAGGTTAGTTAAAGGACTTAAAATAAGGGTCAAAATGACATAGTATAGGTATTAGATGCATAATAAAAGACCCAATTACCCTTAAGAAATAACTGTCGGACAGCCCTACGGTTGTGAACAACGAATCGTAGAAATTTCTCTGGACCGTACTGGTCAACGGTAGGTCAAGTTACTGGGACCTAAAATTTGGCCAACTTCCTATGACACCCTTCGACGGATCATCTAATTTTCTACGGTCTGTAGACCACATCCATAGACCTCCACTTTTGGTCCAAAATTTCACTAAGTCAAGATCAGTTCTACGAGACAACCCTACGACCTGTAGACCTAACGACAACCCATCAAATCTTTCTTGTAGACTAAGTTCTCAATCAATTTCTCTAAATTAACCCTACAAATCAATCCTACGACCCATCAAACTTAATACGGCTTGTCCTCGCTAACCTTATTTCACGCTTCAGATACTTAATTATCCAAAACTCAACTTTGGGTCCTAAAATTCACTTCCTATAGCCCGAAGGACTTTCTTAGATCCATATGGAGGACTCATAAAATACTATCTCAACAAATTATCTACAACTTTCTTTTCTAACTTAACTTTCAAACTTCTGAGGTGCTACAAGTACAAGATATTCAAGGAAAAAAATTTAAAAATTAAAAATATATTTGCCCAAAATAATGAAAACTTAAATAAATAAAAAAGAAAAAGTATAACCTAGAAAAATATTTAATACCTAAGGCCCCGGTAGCGTGACAAAAACTTGTTGCGTCCAAACACACACACTGTCACGACCCGACTTCCCGAGTCATGATGGAACCTACTGATTAACATTTCAAACACACCTCATCAAATTTTAGGTATAAACGATCGTTAAGCAGTATAAAACCCAACGAAGAGTTGGGGTCGAATCCACAGGGAGCGGTACGTGTTCAAATTCAATTAGAAAGTACAAATGTGGTCCAATCAGCTATAGGAATAGAAATTATCAAAAAAATACATGTAAACAAGTAAAAGGGGGTGACAATAAATGTCAGATGGGGGGTTTTGGTTTGCAATTATCAGCAACAACGCAATCACAAAAAACTGAAATAAGAATATAGAGAGGAATTCTCGGGATGTGATTGATTATAGGCAAATTTCTCCATATGGGTAATTGAAACTACTAATAAATAGCTAAATATCAGTGGGTAGGCTAGACTAGGAATTAAATATATTTCTCTCGAACAACTACTTGGAATCAAGTGATTTCTCTCGAACATCAACAATATTAATGACTAAGACCAATCCACAATCTTAATACATCTTCTCTCTCGAGCAAGATAGGTAGGATTTGGATTTAGGATTCACTCTCTCGAGATGAACCCAAATCAACCCAATACCCACAAACCATTAATCAAAAACTTTGGTTCCAAAACCACTCTCTCGAGCAAGCTAAGAACACAAAGTTAGAACTGAATTTGCAACTACATTTCATAAGTAAAAACACAGGTAATGATTAAACTTACTTCAATATAGCATTTAAATTAGTAATAAGCAATACCCATAAGTTAATTCAACCCATAATCACATAATCACACCCCAATAAATTGGGGTTTTAGCCACACATCATTAAACTAGAAAAACAATTACCAAATGCATTAGCCATGATCTAGGTAAGAGTATTCAAGCCTTTAAAATGTTCAAAATTGAAGAAAATTAATAACCCACTTGCAAAATCCTCCAAAATTGCACAATTTGAACTCAAAAATCCAGAGAGAACTCTAGGTCTAGAATGGGAATTGTAATATCTGGGAAAAGACTCCTCAAAATTACATTTAAAATCCACTATATAGTTTCCTAAAATTAAGCCTGAAAGTCTACTCGGTGGATTAAGTCGTACCTCGCCGAACCAATCGGCGATCCGTCGAGTATCCTATTCAATCGCCTTTTTGTATAGGCCTTCAGCATCCTCAAGTCCTGTAACTTTGGGCGATCCATCTTGTCATCGCGGACCCGATCGGTGATTCACCGACTGCCCATATATGTCGTCGACTTGGTTTCTTACCTAAGGGCTAGCACTTTAGGCGAGCTGAAGATCCACTCGGTGAGTCGCCGAGTGGTCTTGGCAATCACGACACTCGCATTTCTCCATTTCTTCAGCTTGTTTTGTTCCTTTTTTCCTGTTAGTGTCCTTGCTTTTCTCTTTAATCCACATACCTGAAAATCAAGGCTTTAACATCAGTTTATAGCATAAATTAGGCATCTGAGGACAATAAAACTATCAAAACCAAGCCCCAAATGAGTCCAAATCTAAGACTCATCACCTCCTAAAATCCACCAGTAGGTAAGCAGACCCGTACCCAGAAGAAGAAGTAGTGAGTACAAAGGTAGAACTAAATATAAAATAATGCTAACAATAAGAAAAAATTAAATCGGAAAGCAAACCAAAAACTATATACAAAGGAAACCCCCCCTGAACCTGAAAGTCACGAGTACAGAATTGTCTGATGAGGTAAATACAAGTCCAAAAGTGGACCACAACAAGCCGTCTCAAGGGCAAAAGACAAGCTAACATAAGTACAGAAGGAGACAAGTTGATCCAGAATGCCAAGTGCTCACCCTGTTTTCGATACCCACAATCTTCAAAACACGTCAGGAACGATCACCGCTGGTAGCTGGTACTAGGACCTGCATCATGAAAAGATGTAGAATGTAGCATAAATACCAAAACAAGGTAGTCAGTAGGCATCACAGGTCCACCGAGCAAGAAAGGAAACAACAATCTGAAAAGATAGAATCTAGGCAAAAACAGAGGTCAGTGGATATGAAAAGAAGCAGATGAGCGCACCTAAAGTAAATTAGAGTATAGATAAACTAAACCTAACTGGACCACCATAAGCCCATAAGGTACACTTGTGCACAAGTTAAAATAAAATGCAAATGGACTACATAAGCCCGACAGGTACACAAAACAACTAAGACTACTACAATAAGATACTCAAACCCAAATATAAGATAAGGCAATCAACCCTCAAACCCATGGTGATAGGATCTGGGCCTCGAACCCGAAGTGGTTAAAGTTGGGACTCGAACCCAAAATGATGGAATTTGGTACTCGAACCTAAGGTGATTGAATATGGGCCTCGAATCCAATGTGATAGAATTTGGGCGTCGAACCCAAAACATCTGTCTCAAGCTCTAAATAACGGCCTCGAACCGTAAAACAGCAGCCTCAAACTAGAAATAACGGCCTCGAACCGTAAATAATTACTGCAACTAACCAACTCATAACCTAACTAATAAAAGTTCCAAGGGTGTGTTAATTCCAAGGAGAATGCCATGTCAAGTCAAGTCATCATTGGATGTATTCCACCCAAAGGTATCAACAGAAGGCTCTTAGTCAAGTACAACTCAATCTCCAATCATCGCGATAGCATAAACCTCAAGTAACACCTCAGAACTGCAGAAATAGGGAGAGAAAGGATAGAAGATCTAATAAGCCACAAATTCGCCTAAACTAAGGCTCATACTATCATACTCAAGTCTTCTATTCCTGTCTACAAGGATCTAGTCTATCCAAAACCACGTTAGGGACAAAGCAAAGCAACAAAGTTTGAGATTCTAAGGCAATACTAGTCTATCCTCAGCTAAGGTTGAACATGCATCAGAAAGAAAGTAAATTCAAGTAATTCGCATACAATACACAAACCCAAACCACCCAACTAGCAAGATACTCTACTGGAAATAATGTCGATCAAACCTAAAAAATGGTACCTAAGAAGAGAGATAAAAATGCTAGGTCGGCGCCCCCAATTCACACTAATCAACATGAGTTCACACATTCAGGCTCAATCTAGATAGAAAAAGTCGTAGCTTAAAAAAAGGTCGACCGCACGCGCTTCAAATCACAAGGTTGAATATTTTTCCTTCCAAACGGCCTCTGAATGTTGCCACACTATCATACATAGTATCACAACATCAATAGGGTCACTCAGTCACCAAAATCATCCAAAATGCAGTCGGGTCAATTTTTAAAGTTAAATAGGAATTGTGGGACCCGCACCAGACTTTCTAGAATTGACTCCATCAAGAGGTCCTAAACTATGCCTCAAACATGTGTTCCAAAGATGAACACAATCCAAGGCCTAAAAACAACCCACAACAATATAGGCAATAAAAACCTAATTCAAGCCAGAATTAAAGAGAGGGCAACAAATAAAACAAGAAATTCATCACAAATGAAGGTTCCTCAACAACTTCTAATCGCAAACCTAAGTAGCCACGCTTTAAACAATAATACAAGACTTCGAATCACTCAAATCAGAGCTTGAGTGAGGGAAAATTGTCTTTTGAAACAAAAAAATGAGGCTGCAATTTCAATATATAAATAGCCCAGATCCGGTCGCTAAAAGTCCAATCCTTGTCGCTAAAAGTCTAATTACTTGTCACTAAAACCATACACCAGATATCAGCACTTCACCTGTTTGGCTTAAACTCCAAATTCTCTAAAGGGTGTCAAAGATTCGATCATTACCCGGTGCATTTAAACAAATATGCTAGCCCATCGAATTCGACATTCTAGACTCAACGGAAACATCAAAACTTCCATCTAAGATCATTTCAATAAAAAGTGGGTCCCACATCTAAACTCCATTTTAAGCCAAAATCTAAAGGGGGATCGGAATTAAATCAGAAACCTCAAGATCCAAACGAAAGGTTTTTCTAGAATAAATTAAAGATTCTTGAGCTAACCGCACTGACGAAATTCTCACCCGAGCTCGTTTACTCAGAATGTTGACTAATGTCAAGCTTAGGCCTTACCTTGAAAGTTAGAATACCTAATTGCACAGACTTGCACTGAAAGCTTCCAGAGTCATGCCAACCATGCTACTAGCCTAAAATGACCCTCCCGGAGCTGATAAAATCATCAAAATTTGATTATGAGGTCATTTTCTTGAACTTCTGATCAAAACTGTCCGCTCAAGGTTCAGAATCTCTAAAACACTAAAACTCATGCAAAAACTAAATGAATGACCAGGTGACCAAATTGTCAGCCCCAACAAGTTATAAAATGGCTTGGGGTCACTACATAAAATCTCTAAACAGAGAACAATAGGAATAAAAATAGAAATGACCTAAAGGTCATTACAATATCCACTACTAAAAAGGACTTTCATTTGCAAAAGTAAGAGTGAAGAAGTACCTAAAGGCTCAAACAAATCAGGAAACTACTGCCGCATATTATGCTCAGTCTCCTTGGTGGCCTCCACAAATAGACAATGCCTCCAACGGACCTTAACCACATGGATGGTTCTCGAGCGCAACTACCGCACATCTTTGGCAAGAATAGTTATTGGCTCCTCCACAAAGTTCAACCAATCATCCAACCCTACTGCATCATACCAGATCACATGAGACTCATCTGGAACATACTGGCACAGCATCGAGACATGAAAGACTAGGTGGATAGCTGAGAATATCAAAGAGAAAGCTAACTTATATGTAACCTCCCCAACCATCCGCGGGATCTTGAAAGGCCTAATATACTTGGAGCTAAGCTTGCCCCGCCTCCCAAATCTCATCACGCCCTTCCTGGGAAACACGCGGAGACAAACTCTATAATCAACTGAGAACCTCAAAAGTCGACGCCTACGATCAACATAACTTTGGTGCCTACTCTGAGTTATTGGAAGCCTATCCTAAATCACTCTCACCTGCTCTAAAGTCTCCTAAATTAATTTTGTACCACGTGGTCTAGGATCTGTAGTCCCAAACCAACCAACTGGAGAGCGACAATGCCTACCATATAAGGCCTAAAATGGGGCCATCTGAATGCTATAATGGTAGATATTATTGTATGCAAATTCCACCAAAGGCAAGAACTGATTCTACTGATTTCCAAATTCTAATACACAAGCTTGCAACATGTCCTCAAGAACCTGATTAGTATGCTCCGATTGACCATCAGTCTGCAGGTAGAAGGTTGTGCTAAGGTCAACACGAGAACCCAACTCATCCTGAAAAGTCCTCCAGAAGCTAAAAGTGAGCTTCGCACCTCGATTAGATATAATAGATACTGGCATATCATGAAGATGACTTCTTGACAAATGTAGATACAGGCTAACCTCTCGACGCTGGATGTCGAAAAAAAACCTGCCACAAAGTCCATGGTGATGCGATCCAACTTCCACTCCAGAATGGGTAATTTGTGAAACTTACCACCATGTCTAAAATGCTCGGCCTTCAACTGCTGGAAACTAAGGCAACGTGATACATAGTCTGTAATATCTCTCTTCATACCGCTCAACCAGTAATGCTGCCTCAAGTCATGGTACATCTTCGCAATTCCCGGATGGATAGAGTATTTAGAATCATGGGCATTCTGAAATATCAACTAAATCAAACCCCTAACTCTCAGAACACAAATACGACTTGAAAATCACAAACCCCATATAAATCCAAGGTAACCTGATCAGCATCACCTGCTGACGTACAATTTCAAAGTGTCGCCCATGCCTCATCCTCAAGCTGACGGCTACGAATCTGATCAAGAAGAGAGGACTCAACTCCCACATAGGCAAGAACACACCTAGAATCTGAACTATCCAACCAAACAATTTTATTAGCTAAGGACTTAATGTCTAAAGCTAAAGGTCGCTCCACCATAGATAGAAAGACTAGACTTCCCATACTCAACTCCTTCTGACTCAAGGCGTCCGCTACTACATTTGTCTTTCCTAGATGGTAGAGAATATAGAGGTCACGGTCCTTCAGAAGTTTAATCATGCGACTCTATTGCGAATTAAGATCCGCGTGGCTCATAATACACTGAAGACTCGTATGATCAGTGTAGATTTCACAATGAACATCATATAGAAAGTGCCTCCATATCTTAAGCACGAAACTACCGCCGTTAACTCCAATTCATGAGTAGGGTAGTTGTCCTCATGTAACCTATGTGGCCCCGCTGCATCAAAACAAAACCCAAACCAACCCCAGATGCATCACAATAGACCATGAAACCCTCACCCGCAACTGGAAGAGTCAATACAGGAGCACTAGTAAGCAACTCCTTGAGCTTCCGAAAGTTCAACTCACACTCCTCAGGCCTCTTAAAAGGAACATCAAGGAGAGTCAATCGGGTCAAGGGTATAGCAATGGTGGAGCAGCCCTGTACAAACCACTCGAACTTTGAGAACTTGGCAGAAAGTCACTGATCTCTCAAGAGCTAGAGTACAATCCTCAAATGTTGCTCATGATCAATCTTCCTGCGTAAGTATACCAAAATGTCATCTATGAACACAATAACGAACAAAATTAAGATATGGTTTGAACACCTGCATCATCAAATCCATGAATGTGGCAGAGGCATTACTCAACCCAAAATACATCACTAAGAACTCATACTGGCAGTATCTAGTCCTAAATGCAGTCTTAGGGATGTTGTCTGTCCAAATCCTTAGCTGATGGTAAGTAGACCTCAAATCAATATTCAAAAACACTGCAGCACCCTGAACCTGGTCAAATAGATCATCAATCCTAGGCATGGGGTAGCGGTTCTTCACCATTAACATATTCAACAATATATAATCAATACATATGTGCATTGTGCCATCCTTCTTCTTCACAAACAAAACAAGAGCACCTTAAGGTAACACACTAGGCCCGATGAACCCCTTACCCAAGAGATCCTGAAGTTAAACACTGAGCTACTTGATCTCTACAAGATCCATCCGATATGGAGGAATAAAAATAGGCAGAGTACCTGAATCAAGTTCGATAGGAAAATTAGTATCACGCTCTGGGGGTAGGGAAGGCAGGTTAATAGGGAACATATCTATAAAATATGAGACAACATGCACAAACTTAACTGAAGGTACCTCCCTACTCACATCCCTCCCATATGCCAAATAGGACAGACATCCACTAGCCACTAGCCTTTAATCGTAAGTAAAAGAGATAACACCAACCGGTGTGATGCTAATGGAGCCCTTCCACACCACTGGAGGGATACCAGTGATGGCTAAGATAACGCCCTTAGAGAAATAATCTAAAACTGCATAATACAGGGATAACCAGTCTATGCCTAGTATTACATCAAAATCAAGCATATCTAGCACGATAAGGTCATCTCGGGTGTCACTCTCCCAGATAGTAACTAAGCAAGACGAAAACATCTAATGCTCTAATAAAGACTCACCCACGGGGGTCAACATATGCAACGGCACTGCCATAGGCTCAGAACTCATATTCAAATGAGAAGCATAATACACAGACACATAAGAATAAGTAGAACCAATTTCAAATAAAGTTGAGATAGGCTGATAGCATAATAAAATCATACATGTGATCACATTGTCAGATGCCTCAGCCCCTGCCCTCGTTATAGCTGCATAGAACTAGCCCTCTCCTCCTCTACCCTGGCCATCAGTCCTACTACCTAACCAATATCCCCAGGGAGCACCCCAAATACCTTGATAACCATTGGGACAGTTCTGATCTTGATCACGACCCCTAGATGGAGGTGCTTTTGGTGAAGCAATCTGCCTACGCATAGGAAAATCTATGAACCAGTAACCCAACTCACCATAATCAAAGAAACTCGATGATGATCGTCCCCCGGAAGAACGACCACCACGGCCTTAAGCAGAAGATTTTGACGCATGGCTCTGGATGGATCCAATCTCACTCTAACTATATTGGTCCCCCTCTGAAGCCTGCAATGAGGTCTGAACCGGCTGGCTGGCCTAGCCCTGCTGATATCGCTACTTGGGCCCTTCATAGGTGTCCCTTTGCCTCGAAGGGACCGTTGTAGAAACCTCTCATATCTTGTTCTCTTGTCGCTTCCCCCTTGGGCCTCACGATGGAAATCCTCAATAGTGCAGGCGTGATCAACAACAATCAGAAAAGAATGACACATAAAGACCAAGGATTGAGTCTCAGTACGAAACTGATGCCTCAACTCACAAACAAAACACCAAACTCTCTTATTCTCAGTAGATCGAATCATGGTGCCATGATGGGTGAGCTTATGAAACCTCACCTCATAATCTGACACCGTAATAAATCCCTACTCTAACCTGGAGAACTGATCCAGGAGGCGATCTTTGATTCTGCGAGGGATAAACCGGGAAAATAAGGTCTCAGAAAACTCGGTCTTGGTGACTAAAGGGGAACTAGCTGGCCTGGTGTCAATTAATGTACGCCCCTACTATCTGGCTAGCCCATCCAACTGATATGCAGTATATTCAGCTCCTCTCGACTCCACAAGACCTAAAGCATGCAGCCTCTCATGGCCAGTAATAATAAATTCATGGGAATCCTCCTCCAAAGCCATAGAAAACCTCAGAGAAAAAATCCTCAAGAATACACCGAGCATCTTCTTCTCCTCTAGCGGCATAGCTCTGACCGCAATCATGGGCTGGGCACCCCCAAGAGGTACTTGGGTCTGATGTTCCTCTACTGAAGGTTGATCCTGCTGACCTGGTGCTAGTGAAGATATTGGTACTGGTGTTGGAGCAGGTTCTAGTGCTGGAGAAGGTGCTGGTGCTGGAGCCTGCCACCAAGCACAGTCAAAATCTAGGCAATAGTTGCCTAAAGATTTGATGCGATAGTCGGTTAGGGAGTGGCTAGGCTGGTCCCAGCCCAACCAACTGATCGAGAACACGTGCTGCTGGAGGATACGTTATAGGCTCTAGACCCCCTCTCTATCTGGGTGTGGTGCTACACCCCTACTAGGCAAGAGAGGTCAACCCCTACCTATATCCTCCAAGCGGCACGTACGAGCCATCCTAAAAAAACAATGAAACAAGTAAGATTCTAAGAAACCAGTAACACCCACACTGCACGAACAAGATACAAGAGAAAAGAATTCCTAAGGACACCTTGTAGCCTCATAAAGATAGGATACGTACGTCTCCGCACACATCTGTAGAAATCTACAAGGTATTATTCTATATTGGTGAGATTGGTGAACCTGGGGCTATGATACCAACTGGTCACAAGCCGACTTCCAGAGTCATGATGGCACTTACAAAAATCAACCAATAGGTAAGCCGACCCATACCCAGAACAAAAAGTAGTATGTACAAGGGTAGAACTAAAAAGAAAATAATGCTAACAATAGAAAAAGACAAAATTGGAAACCAATCCAAAAACTATATACAGAGGAAACCCTCTTGAAACTTGGAAGTCACAAGTACAGAACTATCTAACGAGGTCAATACAAGTCCTAAAAGTATACCACAACAGGACATCTCAAGGGAAAAAGATAAGAAAACATAAGTACAGAAGGAGACATGTTGATCAAGAACACCAAGTGCTCAACCTCATCTCTGATATCCACAAGCTCCAAAACATGTTACGAACAATCACTGCAGGTAGAAAGTACTAGGACCAACATCACAAAAACATGTAAAGTGTAGCCTAAGTACCAAAACAAGGTACTTAGTAGGAATCATAGGCTGACCGAGCAAGAAAGGTAAAAACAATTTAAAAAGATAGAATCTAGAAAAAAATAGAGGTCAAAGCGGTTAAGAAAAGAATCACACGAGCATACCAAAAGTAAATCTAAGTATATCTAAACTAATCCTAACTGGACCCCCATAAGCCCAGAAGATACACTTGTGTGCAGGTTAAGATAAAACCCGAACGGACCCCCAAAATCCAACCATGTACACAGAATAGCTAAGACTACAACAATAAGATACTCAAACCCAAGTCCAAAAGAAGTCAACCAGGCCTCAAATCCACAGTGATAGGATCTGGGCCTTGAACCAAAAGTGGTAGAAGTTGAGACTCAAACCCAAAATGATAGAATCACGACCTCAAACTCAAGGTGATAGAATTTGGGCCTCAAACCCAAAGCATCAGTCTCAAGCTAGAATTAACGACCCCGAACCATGAAACATCATCCTCAAACTGGATATAACGTCATTGAACCGTAAATGATCATTACCACTAACGAACTCATAACCTAACGAACAAGGGTGCCAAGGGTCTGTCAATTCCAAGGAGAATCCCATGTCATGGTAAGTCACCGTGGGATGCCGCCCACTCAAAGGTATCAATAGAAGGCTCATAGCCTAGTACAGTTCAATCTCTAATTGTCGCGATACCCTAAATCTCTGGTAACACCTTTGAACCACAGAAATAGGGAGAGAGAGGATAGAAGATTTAATAAGCCATGAATTCACCTAAACTAAGGCTCGTACTATAAGACTCAAGTCTGCTATTCCAGTGTACAAAAATCTAATCTATCTGAAACGACGTGGGAGAAAAAGAAAAGCAACAAAGTTTGAGATTCTATGGCAACACGAGTGTATCCTAGGTTAAGGCTGGACATGCATTACAAAGCAGGTAAATCCAAGTAATTCACATAACGTGCACAAACTAATACCACCCAACTAGCAAGGTACCATCTGAAACAATGTCGATCAAACCTAAAATGTGGTATCTAATAAGAGTGGTAAGAATACTAGTTTCCCGCCACAATTCACAATAATCAACATGAGTTCCAACATTCGGATTGAATCTAGATATAAAGGAAGTCGTAGCATACCTGTAAGTAGACCGCATGTGCTTCAAATAACAAGGCCAAAGATTTTCCCTTCCGAACGACCTCTGAACAGTGCCACACTAAAAAATAGGATCACAACGTCAATACATTTTATAAACCAAAATCACCCAAATTGGTGTCGGTCCAATTTTAAGAATCAAACAAGAATTGTGAAACCCGCGCCAAAATTTCTAGAACTAAGTCCTTCAAGAGGTCCTATACTACTCCTCAAACTTGTGTTCCAAAGATGAATATAATATGAGGCCTAAAAACAGCCCAAAACAACACATGCCATAAAACCTCAATTCAAGCCACAATTAAAGAGAGGGCAGCAGCTAAAACAAGAAATTCACCTCAAATGGGGTTTGCTCAACAGAATCTGATCATAAACCCAAGTATCTATTCTTTCAATGATCGTACAGGACTTCGAATCACTCAAATCAGAATTGGGATGAGGGAGAAATCACCTTTTGAAATTAAGAAATGAGGCTATAATTTCGCTATATAAATCGCCCAGATCCGGTCGCTAAAAGTCTAATGCTGGTTGCTAAAGGTCTGAATTCTTGTAGCTAAAAAACCCTGCACTAGATATATGCACTTCAGCCATTTGGCTTAAACTCTGAATTCTCCGACGGGGTGTCTGGAATTCGTTTGGAACCCCATCAACACAAATAAACAACGCTGCCTCATTGAATTCGGCATTCCAAACGCAACGAAGCCATCCAAACTTCCATCTGAGGTCGTTTTGATAAAAAGTCGGTCCCACACCCAAACTCCATTTAAAGCCAAAATCCATAAGGGGGTTCAAAATTAGCCCGAAAGCCTCGGAACTCAAATGAAGGGTCATTTTAGACAAAATTAAACATTCTGGAGCTAACCGCTCATACAGAATTCTCACCCAAGCTCGTTTACACAAAATGTTGTCTAAAGTCAAGCTTAGGCCTTAACTTGAAAGTTAAAATACCTAATCGCACAGAAAGCTTCGGGAGTCATGCGGACCATGCATCTAGACTAAAATTGTCCGTTCAAGGTTTTAAATCTCCAAAACACTAAACCTCACATTAAAACTTAAGAACCAGGTGACAGAACTGTATGTCCCAGCATGTAATAAATGACTTGGGGTCGCTACATAAAATCTCTAAATGATAAACCATAGGCATAAACACATAAATGACATGAAGGTCATTACACACGCAAGTGTACGCGGTCGCAAGTAATACAGTGGCTCTAAAAAGTTGGATTATCTAACCCAAAGGACTTGTCGAATAACTATTTTATTAAATTACACTTATCCTAACAATTTATTCAAGCGTACCAAAAGACTTTGACATATTAGAATGCAAGAACAAAATACGTATACTAATGATTGGGAAAATTCCAGGGTTGCAACATACTAGAATTCATGCATAGTATCTTCTTATATAGACTTAAAACTGTTATTAAATCACTAACTTACAAGGTTGAATGTATGATAATGGTCTCTAAACCTCTAATTGTCTACCACAATTAGCAGTCAAACTACAACATTGAGTGGATATAGACTAAATCAATTGCGAAGCATTAAGTTTTCATCATGTTTAGTAACCAAAAAAGGTTTCTAGGTATATGTCTATCCTAGATACAAGGCAATCCAAGTTTCTAGAGAAGATCATGCTTCTTTTGTCCCATGTTTTATCCTTCTATTCCTCTCCTAAGGTTCGGTTTAGTCAATGGGTTTATTCGATGGTGGTCATTCGCGAAATACTAAATCAAGAAAAAAAGAGAAATTTATTTGATAACCAACTTCAATCCATTAAATTGGATACTACACAATCTTTCATAGCCATAACCCTAGAATAAATTTTTTTAGCTACTCCCAATTTGATTCTCAATCTTTAAATGTTCATGTAACACCTTGAATCTCACAACAAAGAAAATCCTAGTTTTCAGAAAATTTGGTGCCAGTACCAACGGAACCACCCGCGGACCAAAGGCGGGACCACGAAGTGTAGGTGGGGTTCCGTCGTTAAGGCCCAAATCTTTATAGTCTCTGATCCCACCCACGGTCGACCAATATGGTCCGTGGTTGGACCTACGAACTGTAGGTCTGACCGTAGGTGAGAGTTAACAGCCAGATAGAGGGAAATTGTTGTTGGGTAAACTTCAAATGGTCATAACACTTAGTACCAAAGGAATTAGGTGGCCCATGACCCATCAAATGAAAGATACTTGAGTCCTCTTTACAACGCCACCAATTTTGCTAAGATCCCATCCCATAGTAAAAAGTTATGCTCTTTCTAGTGAAGCCCAGTCGGGCAGATATATCTGACGACCCCTACCTACGGTTGGTAGGTCAACCCACGGACCGTAGGTCCCTCCGTGGGTGGCCTTCGTCAAAATTAAGTCAGCGTCATTTTGGTCTTTTCCCCTATGCGTTGAGCACTTAAACTACATTTCTTGATCCCTAAACTACATAGTTTTTTATCAGTATAAGCCTATTAACTTAGTCAGATCTTTCCCTAAGCGAGTCATTCACTAAATATTCATCAAACTTAGAAAAAAAAAGGAAAAAAGAGGCGACCCAAACCCTTCCAAGAATGCAATAAGTTTTCTTTAGTTCGTACCCCTAAATCGAAATATTTCTCCATGAATTTCGTCTGCAGATATATGGGATTTCACTGGTGGATTCAATTCATCCACTACGTCCCTAGAATTCAGTAAGATTCTTGATTCGATATATCTTGCTTTGACCTAGGGTTTCTAAAACCTTAGATATTAGTTGTGATTTAGGTGTTAGAGTATTCCTAATCAGATTATCATATTTTCGTGGAATCGTGTCTTAGTTTATTTCATGAAACTCAGAACCCTAGTTTGGTAGATTTTCTTAGTTCATGAGCTACACATGCTAGGTTAGTTAAACCAATATACATGCTTCAACTTTCGATTGTCACATTGTCAGTACATAATTTTTACATTCTCATATTTTGCATGTCAGTATTTTGAGCTATTCAATATTTCAGTCATAATGTATCATATACATATTCAGCAAGGAGTAGGCTTAGCACCGAGTGGTCTAGAGTTTTAGCGTACCCTCATAGTCCAAGAACTATGTGCTCCCGTAAGTCAAGTCCTCTTTGTGGGCATCAGTTTTAGTGATCACGCCAGTCATGCCTTTTTATCCCTTGCAAGGTATATAGAGCCCTTCAATGGGGTGTATACATCGGACACCATGTGTTAGCTCACGTGGTGGTTATGTCGTTTACTAGTAGCTCCCACAGTCATACTCTAGTGTATTTGACCGGGTTTACAGTTATACTTCAATATTTAGTCTCAGCGTGTTATGTACTTGGTCATTACATTCAGTTCAGTTCTTTTCAGTATATTTCAGTATTTTTATCATGTTGAGATTATGTCATTGCTCAGTTATGCTTGTTCAACTTATATTTTTTGTTTAGCTATTACCCATATCATGTATGCTCAGTACATTCCAAGTACTGACGCATACTCTGCGCTACATCCTTTCATGATATAGGTTTAGGTACTCAGCATCCAGATCACGCATATATTGGTTCCCGATCCATATTCAACAACTTTAGTGGTGAGTCCACATACTTCAAGGAAAATAGATATATTTTTTATAACTTGTGTTTTATTTCAGTTTTCAGTTTTTCTAGAATTAGCTGTGGGCATGTCCCAACAACTCTAGTTAGTAGAGGCTTCTTCATACATAGTATTAAATTTAGCTTTAGCTTTTGAGTGATTGTTCAGTATCACTAAACTCGTAGTATGTTTTATGTATTCAGATCAGTATTGGGTATTCCCTATCTTTCAGTTATCTCATGTTTTAGCTTTTGCATAGTATCTTTTTATTCAGTTGTTTAGGTATTCTTATGATATGTCAGTTTCTAAGTTTTCTTGGAGTAACTCGTGATCCTAGGTCCCGTGTTTATGCCCGGGGGTAGCCTTGGGGTGTGACAAACTTGATATCAGAGCCTTAGCTTCAAGAGTCCTAGGATGTATGAAAGCTATACTAAGTAGAGTCTCTTTCATGGGTGTGTAGTGTACCACATCTAATGAGAGGGAGGCTACAAAGTGTTTTAGGAAAAACTTCACTTTCTTGTTATTCTTATCGTGTGTGGGTATTATCTCCCTTCTAATTATTCATTATACATTTCAGATCATGCCTCCTCATAGATCTTACTCAAGGAATGCTAATGCACGCAATGCAAACACACTTTCTCCTATCCCAAACCATAAGGTTTCAAATGCAGAGTTTTGGAATGTGATTCAACTTTTGGCTCAGAGTATGACTAATCAGGAAAATTAGCAGGTTGTAGTGTTCATACTAATAGAAATGGTGGATTAGTGGCAGCTAGAGTTTGAGATTTTGTTAGGATGAATCCGTTTGAGTTTCTAGGGTCACAAATTGGTGAGGACCCACAAAACTTCATTGATGAGGTTAAGAAAATCTTTGGAGTGATGCAAGTGACTGGTAATGATAGGGTAGAGTTGGCATCCTACCAACTTAAGGATGTAGCTCACATTTGGTTCACTCAGTGGAATGAAAATAGGGGTGCGGATGCAGCTCATATGACTTGGGACTGTTTTACTGGAGATTTTCTGGAAAGGTTCTTCCCGAGAGATTTGAGGGAGGCTAAAGCTCAGGATTTCATGAATTTGAGACAAGATACAATGTCAGTCCAAGGGTATAGACTTAAGTTCACCCAACTCTCTAGGTATGCTCCACACATGGTTGCCGAATCAAGGGCGCAGATGCGTAAGTTTCTATTTGGGATATCTGACTTAGTGATGACAAAGTGTAGAAATGCTAAGTTGTTAGAGAATATGAATATCTCTAGGCTCATGACTCATGCTCAGCATATTGAGGGAGATAAGCTTAAGGAAATAGCTAAGGACAACAACAAAGCTAGAACATGGAACTATGAGTACTCTCAGCAGAAATCAGGTGGTGGAAATAACTCACAGTTTCGACAGGATTAGAATAGTAGGGCACTAGGCTCTAAATCTCAGGGTAGTGTTTCAGGAAATAGGACATACCCAACTTGTCCAAAGTATAGTAAGAACCATCCGGGCGAGTGTCTTGCAAACAAGGAAGGATGTTTTGGATGTGGTCAGTCTGGTCATAGGGTGAAGAATTGCCCTTCTGTCTGGCAGGGGCAATGAGGTAACGATAGTAGGGCTGAGTCTACAGTCCCAAAAGCACCATCAGGTCATCTAACTCAACAACGTGTATCATCTGGTGTAGGTGGTGGTTAGCACCATGGTAGGTTCTATGCTCTCCAGGATCACCGGGACCAGGAAGATTCTCCTGATGTGGTCACTGGTATGTTTCGAGTCCTTCTTTAGATATTTTTGCAGTGGTAGATCCAGGGGCTACTCTTTCTTTTGTAATTACCTATATAGCAGTAAAATTATGTGTCACTCCAAGAACTCTTTCAAAACCCTTCTCAGTCTCTACTCTAGTTGGTGACCCAGTTATAGTTAGGCGGTTATAAAGATATTTCCCTATCACAGTCTCTTAGAATGTCACCTTAGCAGAACTTGTAGAAATGGAAATGGTAGATTTTGATATCATTCTAGGCATGGATTGGTTACATTCATGTTATGCCTCAGTCGATTGTAAAACTAGGATCGTTCGGTTAAAGTTTCCAAACGAATGAGTCTTACAATATAAGGGTAGTAGATAAGTGCCTATAGGTCGATTTATCCCTTAACTTAAGGCCAAAAAGATGATCTCTAAAAGTTAGTGTAGCACGTGTTGAGGAAAAAAGAAGAAATACCAAAAGATGTTCACCAGCTTGCTCGCTTAGGAGTTAGTCTTAAAGACATGTCAGATGGTGGTTTGATAGTTCAGAATAGATCTGAATCTTCATTGGTAGTGAAGGTGAAGAAAAAATAGGACGGTGATCCTATATTACTTCAGTTGGAAG
Organism: Solanum piurae; assembly: GCA_029582685.1. NCBI lineage: Eukaryota > Viridiplantae > Streptophyta > Magnoliopsida > Solanales > Solanaceae > Solanum > Solanum piurae. The sequence goes on from JAJOOO010000990.1 coordinate 132,841, forward strand.
GTGTAGTTCATTAGCAGAAAGTATAGGTTTTCTCCCAAGGGGGAGATGGTCACTTATGTGTTTCTAAGGTTGATGAGTAGATGAAGCAGCCTTGATTGGGCCAGATTTGGTTCATGATGCTATGGAAAAAGTTCCACTCATCAGAGATAGATTTAAGACAGAAGTCTTATGCAGATGTAAGGAGAGGGGACTAAGATTTCGAGATAGACGATTGGGTTTTTCTGAAAGTATCACCATGAAGGGGGTAATGAAATTTGATAAACTTTGTTGGGATGTAGAAGTATCCATGTAGGCCTAGTATCCTCATCCCTTTCCTTCCGATTCTGTTTCAGCTTGAGATAATAGTTTCCTCTCTAGTCTTTCAGTTTACTCGTGCATAAATTCAGTCTTAGTATCCTATTCCTTAAGTTGTTCTTGCATTTTTAGTGTATTTGCATGATCTTGGAACTCAGTTCAGTCATAAATCAGTTTCTAGTACTTAGTGGTAGGGAATGCAGCTCATTCTCTCCATATTCAGCTAGTTTAGACTTAATTCAACGACGAATGTTCCCAAGGGGGAGATAATGTAATACCTCAGATCTCAAAATAAAGAAAATCCTAGTTTTAAAAAATTCTGGTGTCAGTAAAAATAGAACCACCCACGGACTGTAGGTGGGACCACGGATTGTAAGAAGGGTTCGCCGTTAAGGCCGAAATATTTATAATCTCTGATCCCACCCATGGTCGACTAGTACGGTCCGGGGTTGGACCTACAGACCATAGGTCTGACCGTAAGTCAATCGCTAATTAGAGGGAAATTGATGTTGGGTCAACTTCAAACGGTCATAACTCTTAACACAAAAGGAATTAGGTGGCCCATGACCCATCAAATGAAAGATAATTGAATCCTCTTTCCAACGCCGCCGAGTTTGCTAAAATCCCATCCCCGAGTAAAATGTTATGCTCATTTTAGTGAAGCCCTATCGGGTACACTTGATCGACAACGCCTACCTACTATTGGTAGGTCCACCCACGGACCGTAGGTCCCTCCGTGGGTGGCCTTAGTCAGAATTAAGTCAGAGGCATTTTGGTCTTTTCCCCTCTGTGTTTGCCACTTAAACTACTACATTTGATCCCTAAACTATGTAGTTTTGTTCAGTATAAGCCTAGTAACTTAGTTAGATCTTTCCCTAAGTGATTCATTCACTAAAAATTAATCAAAATTAGAACAAAAGAGGAGAAAAGAGGTGACCCAAACCCTTCCAAGAACCCAGCAAGTTTTCTTTAGTTCCAGCCCTGAATTCAAAAGATTTCTCCGTTAATTTTTCCACCAGGTATGTGGGACTTCACTAGTGGATTCCTTTCAACCACTAGGTCCCTAGAATTTAATATGATTCTTGATTTGCTATATCTTGCATAGACCTAGGTTTTCTAGAACCTTAAATATTAGTTGTGATTTAGCTGTTAGAGTATTCCTAATTAGATTATCAATATTTCATGGAATCATTTATTAGTTCTTTGCATGAAACTCAGAACCCTAGTTGTGTAGATTCTCTTAGTTCATGAGTTACACATGCTAGGTCAGTTAAATAGATATACATGCTTCAGTTTTTGAATGTGACATTATCAGTACATAATAGTTACATTCTCAAATTTTACATGTAAGTATTTTGCGCTATTTAGTATTTCAGTATTTCAGTCATAATGTATCATATACATATTTAGTTGGGAGTAGGGTTAGGACCGAGTGTACTAGAGTTCCAGCGTACCCTCATAGTCCCAGAACGATGTGCTCCCATAGGTTAAGTCCCCTCTGTGGGCATCAATGTTATTTATCACGCCAGTCATGCCTTTATACCCCTGAAAAGATATATCGGGCCCTTCAATGGGGTGTATACATCGGACACCACTGTTAGCTCACGTGGTGGTTCTGTCAGTTACTAGTAGCTCCCACAGTTAGACTCTTGTGTATTTGACTAGGTTTTCAGTTATACTCCAGTATTTAGTCTCAATGTGTTATGTACTTGGTCATTACATTTAGTTAAATTCATTTTAGTATATTTCAGTGTTTCTATCATGTTTAGATTATGTCATTGCTCAATTATGCTTGTTCATCTTATATGTTTTGTTCAGTTTTTACCCATATCCTACATGCTCAGTACATTCCAAGTACTGATGCATACTCTGTGCTACATCATTTCACGATGTAGGTTCAGGTACTCAACATCCAGATCACTCATAGATCGGTTTCCAATCCGTATTCAACAGCTTCAGTGGTGAGTCCTCATACTTCGAGGACAATATACATGTTTTTCATACTTAGTCTTTTATTTCAGTTTTTCTAGATTTAGCTGGGGGCATGTCCCATCAACTCTAGTCAATAGAGGCTTTTTAAGATATAGTATTTGATTCAGCTTTAGTTTTTGAATGATTGTTCAGTATCACTAAACTAGTAGTATGTTTTATGTATTCAGATCATTATTGGGTATTCCCTATCTTTTAGTTATCTTATGTTTTATCTTCCACATAGTATCTTTTAATTCAGTTGTTTTAGTATGCTTATGATATGCCAGCTTCAGGGTTAGCTTGGTGTCACTCCAGATTCTAGGTCCCTTGTTTATGCCCAGGGGTATCCTCGGGGTATGTCAGTTCAATAATCATAAGAGAATTGTCCAATAATGGATGATACAGTCTAAAAGTGCAATGTTCTTAGGGAAGTGTAAGTCACTATTATAATGTTTTCCTACTTGTCCCCTAGCCTAAATTACAACCTATAAAGTCCAATTTGATTCTATTCAAGCATGCTTAATTAGTGGGGATGTACATAATGGGACAGTCTATGGTTCTTTGTGCACACATGTGAATTTCATTGTGAGACTGAGAGTTGTTCTTTGAGGCTAAGTCCTTAATTAATATTCAATATTGTGAATTGAGTGTGTGGACTATTTTTTCTTGTGAGGGCACTTGTTTTATAAAGGATAGTTGATGTCACATTTTACATGCATGAAACTTTTATCGTAGGAAAATTAGGTGTACAGCCTAAAGTCAGGGAAAGGTAAATATTACTATATTATTTATTCCTTTGAGTTGCTAAAATTTGTTGATTCTATACTTGAGGTCATGCAGTGTCTATATAATGGACAAGGTCAAATGTGAATACAAACATGTTTATGTATGACTAGATCAAAATTCCTACAAGTTTTTAACTAAAGAAAAAGTGTTATTCAGAGTGAGTCTAGGTCTAGGAATAACTGTGTCAAAATTGTTCGAGGACGAACAAAGCTCTAAGTGTGGAGTGGTGATCTGGGGCATATTTTTATGCCTAGAAGCCCAATAATACCCATACTTCAGCTAAATTTGAGGACAAATTCTCATTGTATTAATAAGTTTTGGGTAATGTTTGTGCATCGTGATTAACCAATATGATTAGTGGTTATAGGATGGGAAACAAGAGAAAAATGGCACAAAAGTAGAAATAAGTGAAGCCAATGGGGTCAGACCTCAAAAGCATAAATGACATTTCATAAATGAGCAAAAGGAAGAGAAAATTTGTAACAATAGTTAACATGGAGAGAGAATTTATTATTTCACCACTGAGGGTGCTACGCAAAAGACTCCATATCTTCTTCACGTTGTGGAGAAAAAGATTCTTCTAAAGAGAGGCATATTCATTACGCCTCTTAATCGTAGATCTGGAATCCAGAGTTGTGTAGATGTTTTCCCAACTATAAAATACTCGAGTTTTACTATTTTAATTATTATTTTCTTATTTCTAGAGAATGACGACTTGTAATACCCCGGAAACTAGTAGACCAAACTAGAGCCTCAAGCTAGGGTTCTAGAGTTTGATGTATAAGGAATAGAGTCATAGATGAGACTTTTCGTACTTAGAATGAGAGGTTTAGAGGTTAAACTTCAAGGTACATGTTAGAGCTCGTAGTATAGAAGACCGATCGCCTAAGGTTTGGGTGAGGGTAGCAAGAGCAAGTGCCAAGGCAAGGGGGCAAAGCCTAAGCCAAAGGCCAAGGCTGCCCAACCTTGGCCAAGAACTGACCAAGGACCACGACCACCTTCATGACCAGTGGTCTTGACCACGGTCTGTGAAGGGGCTCATGAGGTCCCCTTATAAATGTGGGAGGCAAGGCTACTGCCCCAAGCCACAACCATCACCACGACTCGTGGTTTTGACCACAGATCATGGGGGGTCTCGTGGTCATGCCTTAGCCTCATGGGAGGCATCAAAGGTTGGGAAGGATACTGGTCAAGGGACCACGGGAGCCACCACGGGCAGCGGTGCCCTTGACGAACCATCAAAGTGGCCATAGTCCCTGGGATGGGGTTGCCTAGTCGAAGGTCAAAATAGGAAATTCATATTTAGTTAGTATTATATGGGGGTCATTTGGCCTAGACTTTATACACCTATATAGACTATTTTAAGTCATTAAATTCCCCAACTAAGTCATTTAGAATCAAAACCCCAAAAGATCCCAAAGTTCTCCCCTTTCAAATATTTCTCTCTCTAGAAAACCTCCATTGAGGAAGAAGCTACAGTTTGAAGTTAAGGTAAAAAACAAAGGCTCCATTTTTGAAGGCTTGTGCTATGGATTTTATTAAGGTATGCTTATCTTTTCATCTATGGGTTCTTCCACCCATAGAGTCCCCTAGAAGTTTCCCAAATTTGGGAAGAAGAACCCCAATCTAAGCTAAGGTTTCTTCCAATGAGTGGATATAGTTGGGTATGACTCCAATTGGTTAAATAATACTTAGTTATGGTTGATTTAGTGTTGATTCATGATATTATGAAGAATTTATGTGAATTCCATGATTAACCCCAGAAATTAAAGTATGCCGATTTATGTCTTGTGAAGTGAAATTGATGATTCTTGATAGATTCTCTAGAATTGTTATCATGTATAGAACTTATTCAAGAATAGGAATACAAAATCATGAATTGAACTAGACTTTTGAATGTATGCTAGATCATGAATTGTAATGATTGAATTTAGGAATTTATGATAAATTATGCTTTGAATTGCCTATGATTAAGGCTTGTAACTAATATGTCTTGTGATCTAGTCTAGTATGATGATTGTGGAGTAAAGCTTGATAGTAGGGCTTGAAGTCAAAATGTTGATCACTGGGGCTTATAGAGTAAGTTTAATATGAAGAGATAGATTGCATGAAATTGGTATACAAAATAGATAGAGTTATGGTTGAAGGCTTTTACCCACATGACCTAACTAGAACTATATGAATGCATGTATGTAGAATATGAAAGGTCAGAGACATAGAATGATTTTAGATTGAAAGGTTAATCACCTAAAATGAATCAAAGCATGTTAGAACATAATAGCTTGAAGTTGTGATATATGATCCCTTCATGTATAGATTTTTTATGTAGCATGAGTTAGAAGTTCTCATTGTATCTTGGGATTGAGGAACCATACTATCCTAAGGTTAGCTTGAAGTAGCATTTCTGGGATACTTATCATTGTAGCCTGAATGAGTATTTGTGAGTTGTTCTTCATGGTAGCTTGCATTAGTATAGGCATGGTAGCCTATGATTGAGGGCCTATATTCTCCTAAGGGTAGCTTGAACTAGCATTGTTAGAATGCCTTCATGGTAGCATGACTTGGTTAGGCCAAGACCATTTCATGGTAGCTTAGGATTGAGGGTTCATACTCTCCTAAGGATAGCTTAGGGTTGAGGGTTCATACTCCCCTAAGGGTAGCATGCATCATATTGAATGAATTCATGGTAGCTAGGTTAGAATACTTGTATTCTTCCTTGTATAGCTTAGTTTACCCGTTAGTGTGTTTTCCATGGTAGTTAGGTCTAGCCTAGTACTGTGCTATTCCTTGATAGTCTAGAATGATAAATAGTAAGCATCGAGTAAGCTAGCCTAAAGAAGTACTTATTGTGACTGGTAGTATGGGATGCCAATCATTCATTGCACAAGTATGACTCGAAGCTACTTATGAAGTGTCCTCTTATGTGATATATGTCTAGCTTGGATTTTTGCTATAGTTGCCTTCCATGATGTGATTGACTTAAGATGATAATTTCTTGTCTTTATGAAGTAGGTCAAGAATGACACCTATGATTAGAAAGCTTGAATAAAGTGATGTCAAGGTATGCTTAGTGTGAGTGGTATTATGGGATTCCATTCATGCATTGCACAAGTGTGCCTTGAGGTTGCTTCAGAGTATAGTGCTCTTATGACATGATAACCTAGGTCTTGACTATGAATGTGGACTATGCCCAAGAATGACCAAAAAGAGGTACTTAATGGTATTATGGGATACTATTCTTGCCTTGCACAAGTATGCTTTGAGGTGGCTTGCGAAGTAGTTCTCTTGTAATATGAAAGACTAAAGGTTGAAGTATGTAAATACGAAAGTCTAAGTTAAGACTATGACATGAATATGATTTATCTTCTATGCTCATTAACGATGTCTTATGTTGACTTGTGACGATATGATGCTTATGTTGGACATTATGCTATGATTATGTTATTATCTCTTATGCTTATATGTTATGTTGACTAACCATTTTGAGATGCTCTTATGATGTGGTGGTAGCTTTCATACTTGGTACATTTTGTACTAACGCATACTTTTCTTACATTATAATAAAATGTAGGATTTCGGAGATTGTGTTCCTTTGAAGGCTAGGTTTCTAAGGAGCAAGAAGAAGTTGAAGATTTGCTGAGTCATCATAGCTTCAAGGACAAACCCATTATTCCTGATGTCATTTCTTTATGTTTTATACATTGTATGGGCTGCATCCCAAGTCTTTCATTGAAGAGTTTAATAGATGGTTTGAGACAATATTATAGTAAAGACTTCCGCATGCTATTGAAAATGTTTTCGATTGTATGGTTTTAAATAATTTTTAAATTTTCTATACTTTTCTATTATCTTATGTTATGATTATGCTAAGGGCTTGTATTAGACCCCTTCGGGGTCAAGTATGCCATGTTACGTCTAGGGGTACCCCTGGGTCGTGACATGACTTGGATGACCTGTACATCAATTTTAGGGTTTATTTCTACTCTTTACATATCTTGTGATTATTGAACATTAAAAGATTCAGAATCAAATTAAATTCCCTTATTCTAGGGTTGTGGCTACGAATGATTGTGTAGTATCAAATTTCATGGAATGAAGTTTATTATCGTATAAATTTCTCTTTTGTTCTTTATTAGTATATTGTGATTGGCCACCATTGAAATAAACTCATTGTCCAAATTGAACTCGGGAAAGGAAAAGGAGGATGAAACATTGGACAAAAGAAGCATGATCTTCTCTACAAACTAGGGTTGATTTGTATCTAGGATAGAGATATATATTTAAAAACCTTGCTAGGTAACTAAACAAGATAAAAAATTAATGTGCCGCAATTGGTTCAGTCTATCCCCGCTCAACGATATTGTTAGACTACTAATTGTGGTAGGCGATTAGAGGTCGGGAGACCATGATTATACATTCGACTTTGTAAATTAGCGACTTGAGAACAAATTGAAGTCCATAAAATAAGATACTATGCATGAATTCTAGTAGGTTGCAGCCCTGGAATTTTCCCAATCATTAGTGTATGTATTTTATTCTTGTATTCTAATAAGTCAAACTCTTGTGGTATGCTTGAATAAATAGTTAAGATTAGTGTAATTTAATAAAATAGTTAATCTACAAGTCCTCTGGGTTAGATAATTTGGCTCTTTTAGAGCCACTATATCACTTACACGAAAGTGTACACTTGCTTATGCATTTGGATGCAACAACGGACTAAAAAGGAAAAGGTGCCACGAAGGGAGTAATTTTTAAGAATCTTACTAACATTATTGTTGGGATATACTATTAACCATATGATTGAGTTATAATATTGGTTTTATTTCTTTATAAAAACTTTGTATTTTATGTTATTTATTATGATAAAGTTTTGTTTGAACAGACCATTGTATTTATAAGCATGTCCATTACTTATACTGTAGACGATTTTTGTGTATGAAGTTATTTAACTAATATGCGGAAGATTAAAATTGTTAGTTCTTATAAGTTGTAAATTAAATTTTCACAATCAAAGATGGAGTTGGACCTCATCTTAGTTGGATGAACAATCCAATTTTTATTTCGAGGAAAGCAGAATATGTTACAACGCCAAAATCAATATTGACATCAAGGTAATGGGCAAAAATTATCAACAGCAGGGTCACATAGATAATAAAAATGGCAAATAAGCAAACAATAGCACTGAGCAGATGTTGAAGAAAATCATGGATGAACAAGCTAGAGTGAGTGCGAATATGGATAAGTTAGTTGCGGATTTAAGGAACAAATAATTGGCAACACAAAATATGGAAAAGCAGTTCGGGCAATTTGCTAGTGCCCAAAATTCACGCCATCAAGGAGGTTTGCCAGGTAACACAAATCCAAATTCAAGGCGGGTGAATGTTGTGGGTACTCGTAGTGGTTGACAATTGGAGGAGTTAGCTCCTAAGAAGAGAACCATTGAAACCTTAATAGGGGAAAATAAGAGTAATGAGAGTGGGAAAAGTGCACATGAGGAAATAGTACCAACCAAAGTTAAATCAGCTACACCATTCCCCTAAATTTTCAAAAAGCTAAGTGAGGATAAATGTTTTGGTAAGTCTCTTTCTCTCCTAAATCAAGTTCATATTAATCTACATCTTGTTAATATTTTGCAGGGAATACTGAGGTATTAGAAAATGTGAAGGAAATTGTAGCGAACAAGCTGAAACTTATGGAGTATGAAAAAGTGGAACTCACTAAAGAGTACAGTTCCAGGATTTAAAATAGGCTTCCCACTAAGCTAAAGGACCAGGAAGTTTCACGGTCCAGATCACTATAGGGCAGAGCATTCAGGCTTAAGGGTTATGAGATCTAGGTGTTATCATTAATCTTATGCCAACATCTTTGTACAAGAATTTGGGGTTGGGTAGCCCTAGGCCTACCACTATTATCTAACAGTTGGCATATTGGTGAGTAGCTAGGCCAGAGGGAATTTCTAGAAGATGTGTTAGTCCAAGTAGGATCATTAATATTTCTGGTTAATTTTGTTGTGTTGAATTTTGAGCCAGACCCTGAGGTTCTATTCATCCCTCGGAGACCCTTTTTGGCCAGAGGGTGTGCTATGATAGATGTTGTCGTATGTCAGTTAAGGATAAGGGCCCATGATAAAGTTAAGGTAATTGATGTGTACCGTGCACTAAAATAGTCGGTTATGTATGAAGAGTTGTCAGCTATAACTGTGATAAATCTTCTGTAAAAGCTGATTAAATTGCATCTAGAGATCCATTAATGCAAGTGTTTATAGGCCATGAAATCTATGGTGATGCTGAGGCATAGGAAATGTTACCATTTTTGGATGTGTCTAGTTTGAAGATATCAAAAGAGAGTTGGGAACCTTTGAACACGGTATTGGGCCCTCCACCCAGGTCATCCATGGAAGAAGCGCCCAATCTTGAACTGAAAACACTCCCATCCCATTTGAGGTATGCATTTTTGGGAGATGATAAAACTTTACCTGTGATTCTTTCTGTATATTTGTCTAAAGTACTGGTTGAGGCAGTGTTTTCCATTCTTAAAAGAAGAAATGAGGCATTGGATGGCAGATGTATGACATATATGGGATCAGTCTGGCCTTGTGCATGCATAAGATATTTATGGAGGAAGGCCACAAGCTGATTACATAACACCAGCGTCACTTGAACCCAGTCATGAAAGATGTAGAAAGAAGAGAGGTAATCAAATGGTTAGACACAGGGATAGTGTACGCTATATCAGATAGCAAATGGGTAAGTCTGGTGCAATGTGTGCCTAAGAAAGGTGGCATGATTGTGTTAACGAATGACGAAAAATAATTGATCCCCAATAGGACAGTAAGTGGACGGTGGATTTGCATGGCTTATCGTAAACTGAATGAGGCCACTAGAAAAGATCACTACCCAACCCCTTTCATTGATCAGATATTGGATGGGTTAGTCGGGAAAGAATCCTATTGTTTTTGGATGGTTACTCGGGATACAACAATATTGTGATTGCACCATAGGACTAGGAGAAGACTACCTTCACTTGTACATATGGAACATATTCTTTTAAGCGTATGGCTTTTGGACATTAAAATGCACTATCCACTTTTAGAAGATGTATGATGGCCATATTTCACGATATGTTTGAGGACTTTGTAGAAGTGTTCATAGATGACTTCTCGGTATTTGGTGATTTTTTTTATCGATATTTTTTAAATCTTGATAGGGTCCTTGCTCGGTGTGTGTAACAAATCTTGTGATTAATTGGGAGAAGTGTAATTTCCTAGTTTAAGAAGGCATAGTTATGGGTCATAAAGTCCCACGGAGTGGGCTTGAAGACGATAAAGCCAAGGTAGATGAAATTGAAAAGTTGCAACCACCAAATTTCAGTGAAAGGAGTCAAAAGTTTCCTTGGGCATAATGGCTTCTATAGGAGGTTCATCAAGGATTTATCCAAGACTGCTAGGTCTATTTGTAATATATTGGAGAATGAGGTAAAGTTTGTGTTTTATGAAAGTTATGTTAGAGCCCTTGAGTTGTTGAAAAAGAATCTCACTGAAGCGCCTATCTTGATTGCTCCTACTTGGAAATTATCGTTTGAACTCATGTGTGATGCTAGTGGCATATCAGTTGGTGTTGCGCTTGGTCAGGAAAGAGATAAGGTGTTCCATTCCATTTATTATGCAAGTAAGACCCTTGACTTTACACAGGAAAATTACTCAATGACGGAGAAGGAGATGTTTTCTCTAGTAATCATCTTTGACAAGTTCAGATCATATTTGGTATGTACTAAGGTTATTGTTTACACTGACCAAACAACAATCAAGTACCTATTTAACAAGAAGAATGCAAAACAAAGACTTATTAGGTGGATCCTATTACTATATGAATTTGATTTGGAATCAAAGATAGAAAGGGCACAAAAATCAAATTATTGATCACTTGTCAAGATTGGAGGATTTATCATATGTAAAAATCAAAAGGCAAATTCATGAGAAGTTTCCAGATAAGCAGTTGTTAGCCTTGGATATCTCCCAAGTGTCATGGTATGCTGATATTTTAAATTTATTGGTAATGGATTGTTCTCACTTGATGTATATACTCACCAAAAGCAAAATTTGAACCATGATGCTAGGTTCTACATATGGGGTGAACCATTATTATTTCAACAAGGGCCAGACCATGTGGTAAGAAGATGTTTAGCTGAAAATGAAGTGAGGCAAGTATTGGAGAGTTATTACTCATCACCAAATCGAGGGCACCATGGAGGGGAGTGTACAACTCATAAGGTGTTGCAGTCAGGTTTCTTTTGGCTTACTTTGTTCAAACATGATGCATACTTCATGAAGAAATGTAACCAATGCCAAAGAATGGGAACTATTTCAAGAACACATGAGATGCCAATGAGCAACATTCTTGAGGTTGAGATATTTGACATATGGGGGATAGATGTCATGGTCCTTTTCCCACCTCCAATTGGAACAAATACATTCTAGTAGCAATGGATTATGTGTCCAAGTTGGTTGAGGCTACAACTTTACTTACTAATGACTCCAAGGTTGTTGTGAAGTTTATAAATACGCACATATTTACTAGGTTTGGAACTCTAAGAGCTATAAGCAGTGATGGTGGTAAGCACTTCATAAATAATTTGGTGCGGAACTTATTGGCTAAGTACGGAGTTCACCATAAGGTGGCTACAACGTACCATCCTCAGACTAGTCTCCAAGTGGAGGTGTCAAATCAAGAGGTAAAGCGGATCTTACAAAAAACTATGAATGTGCAGCGAACGGATTGGGCTGAGAAGTTGGATAATGCATTATGGACATATAGAATGGCTTATAAGACACCAATAGGGACTTCTCCCTATTGCATGGTGTTTGGCAAGGCATGCCATCTTCCGGCAGAGTTGGAGCACCAAGCATATTGGGCAATAAGAAAGCCTAATATTGACTCTAAATTGTTAAGCCAGAGAAGGATAGGGAAGTTGCATCAGCTTGAGGATTTTCGGCTCCACACATATGAAATGTCAAGCTATACAAAGAAAAGACAAAGACGTGGCATGACAAGCATATTGTCCCGCTCACCTTTCTGCCAGTCCAATAGATTTTACTATTAAATTCGAGATTGAAGTTGTTCCTTGGAAAAGTCTGGTTAAAGTGGAATGGACCATTTGAAGTGATGTGAATGATGCAACATGGGGATGTGGAGTTAAGAAATAAAGACAAGAGCTTCACTTTTTTAGTGAATGGACAGCGTGTCAATTACTACTTTAGGAATGATGTGGATTGAGATACAGAAACACTCGAGTTTAGTGATGAGTTATCCATGAGTTTGGTTGAGTCACGACATTAAATCACTCGCTACACGGGATGCAACCCTTGGTCATGTGTAGTAGATAGGAGTTTTGTCTTCACTTTTGTATTTTGATTTTTAGGATTTAGTTTTAACTTTCATGATTGATTATAATACAAAAAAAAAAAAAAAAAAGAGAAAACACAAATAGATGAGTCTAACCAAGACCAATACTAAAGCGTTGGATGGGAGGTAACCCATCATTTTCCTAATTTTGGTGCTTTCTTGTAGTTGCAGAGGAAATGGAGTGATAAGAGTGTATAATTAAGGAAATCAGGTAAGTACCCATCGAACCTCATTTAAAAAAGGAGGAAGAACAACAAAACCAGGGAGTCAAACCTCGTTTAAAAAAGAGAGGAAGAACACAATTACCAGGGGAGTCTGTCATACCTCTGCATCGCGAAGCTGGCTCTTTTTTGCTTTAGATAGGGAGTTGAATCTCCGTTGCAAAAATAAAGGCCCCAATAATGCCTCTGCATCGTGGATCTGGGCACATATTTTGATTTTGCTAGGGAATTAATTTCCCAGCAAAAAATAGAAGACTCCATAATGGAGTGGTGTCTGCCCTTCAGATGAGTTTTTTTATTTTCATTAAAAGACAGGTTTTACCTATCTCCCCTTCTACTTACCTGACCCAATCCCTTTTTTAACCCTAATTTCCACCATCATTCCCCATTATCCTCCCCAAATTCACCCTATTTTCCCCTCTCCTTTAACCCCACCGAAAGTTCCAAGTCAAATTATGAAACGCAACAGTGATTTCATTAAGAAATTTTGTTTCTTTATCTTCTACACCCTACTAGATATGTCTCTCGCCCTGTTTATAGTTCGTTCAAAATGAACTTGGGTGGAACCCAACTCGTGGGCTTGAAACAATGAATATTTGTGATTGATTATTGTGTATTCGGTGATTATTTAAGTGCTTGAGGTATGATATTACGTCTTTCACCTATCATGTGGTACCCTTGACTGTATTTTTTGCTTAAACATGATGTGGTTTGGGTTGGGTTTGAATTTCGTGAATGGTTTGTGAGCGTGAATGTTGTGTGTACATTAAGTGTTGCGTGTGAGTATTGTGAATAATAGTTAGGGTGCAAAGGTCTTGTTGTTCGTATTCTTAGGCCAAAACAATGAGTGGGTGTCATATGTGTCGAAATTGGTACCATATGATATATGCCTTGTGTTAAAAATAATTATGGGGAAGTCTGAGTACCATATTTTTTAGATTATGTTGTGCACATGAGTAAGTGTGGGGTGGTACTTTGACCACCCATGCCTCTTGTTTCTCGCGAGAACTGTTCTCGTGGTGAACTGATTTGGTATTGTATTTTTTCTTTGTGGCATGTTAATATGTCATGAAATCAAAGGCCAGGTAAAGAATTGTCTTCCTTGAGCCACAGGAAGAGAGTTAAAAGTTGTGAGAATGTCCCTCCCGCACCATCAGTACCTCATGGACTGACTCATCATTTGGGCCTCAATATGGAAGTCAAAGAGGGAAAACATTGTGGAAGAAGCACACAGAAGACAAGTACATCTCGCATGTGTACATTAAGCGTGATAGCTTGGCGTGGGACTTTCCCCGGATAATGTAATGGATTAAGGATCTTAACAAGGAGTTCATTTTTAGTGAGCTGGCAAAGTGCAACGTGCACGTAATCTGGAAGTTCTATGTGAATTAGGCTACTCAATCAAGGTCTCATTTTGTCAAGGTAAGTGATAAAGTCTCAACTACACTTCATCTGATACTAGGTGAAGGCGATCGTAATCTAGTATAAAACCCAACGAAGAGTTGGAATCAAAGCCATAGGTAGTGGTACAAGTTCGAATTCCGTTACGAAGTTATAAATGTGGTCTAATCGGTTATAGGAATAAAAATTATCGAAATCATGAAAATAAATGAAAGGGGTTGAGTATGAATATCAGATGGGGGGATTGATTTGTCAATTAGCAACTACAACAAGTATGAAAACAAGGGAAAACAATAAATAGAGAGGAATTCTCGGGGATGTGATCGATTATAAGCTAATTTCTCAATATGGGTAATTGTAATTTAGTAACAATTGTTGAATCTCACTGGTAGGCTAGACTATAGATGCAATAGCTTTCTCTCGAACAACTATTACGATTTAAGCGAGCTCTCTCAAACCTCGATAAGATAAACACTATAAACAGCCCAATACCTCACTTTATCTACTCTCTCGAGCTAGATATATAAGTAGAATCGAGTTTTGAATTCACTCTCTCGATCATCAATTGAAAATCTTAGTTCTAAACATCTTTCTCAAGCAAGCCCAGAACGCTAAGTTAGAATTGCATTTGCAACTACAATTCATAGAGTAATACACAACTATCAATTAAACTCACTTCAAATAAGCATTTAAATCAGTAAAAAAGAATACCCATAAGCTAATTAAAGAAGATAATCATATGATCACACCCCAAGAATTGAGGTTTTAGCCACACATAACAAAAAGGAAGAAACAATTACCAATTATGTTGTCCATGAACTAGGTACTGATTCCCAAATCTTTACAATGCTTCAATTGAACTTAATTCCAAAACCCAATTGAAAATTCCTCGAAACCAAGTAAAAAAGTCTCAAACCAAAACTCTAATTTCTACAATGGAGAAATTGCTCAGGAAAACCACTCACTTCCAAAATTGCCTTTCAATTTATAGTTTCTCAAATTTTGGCTTTCAGGACCATTAGGCGAGATTAGTCGAGCATCGTCGACCAAGTCGGCGACGCGCCAATTTCTCCATTCCATCGTCGGTCTACCTTGTCTCTTTCACCTCAAAGTTCTGTGACTTTAGGCGATCAAGATTTATGTCGCCGATCCATTCGGTGGTCCGCCGACAGTCCATGTCCATCGCCAAGTTGGTTCTTCCCCAGGGCTGGCATGCTAAAACTTCTGGCGAGCTAAAGAGCCACTCGGCGGCTCGTCAAGTGGTCTAGGCGATAACTAGGATTGCCTTTCTTCAACTTCTTTAGCTTTCTTCGCTCCTTTTTGCCCGGTAATGTCTTTGCCTTGTTTCTTAGCCTTCATTGCTGTAAATAAACACTTTAACATCAGTTTAGAGCATAAATTAGGCATTGAGGACAATAATACTATGAAATCAAAGCCCTTAATGAGTCGAAATTTCAGACTCATCAACACCCCCAACTTGATCTTTTGATTGTCTGTAGGTAAAACTCAGGATTAATCAGTTAAACAAGGATGTCTGCAAATAGTGCTACTCAAGACTCAACACAAATGCACACAAGAGGTTAAAACTACACATAAAATGTTAAAATGTGCACTCTAAGTTACAAATTGTGACTAACCATTATTAAATAAACTCAATCTCACAATGCTTGCTTCAAATACAAGTTCAAGCTCATCAAAAGCATTCAAATGCCCTCACACCAAGAATTATTTCATGCTCACATAAAATTTATCAACAATTTATAATCTCGAAATCAAATACAACTCTCACACTCAAAAAGCTGAACACATGCATGACTTAGTAATGGGGTTTGCCCTTATTTTTCAATTAACATATTTTCAGCTCACTCAAGATCACAAAGGACTTTCAAGGCTTGTAATGGGGCTGAGTGTAAATGTATGATCATTTTGGCTTAGTAACTACTACCTTCATGAAGTATGGCCTACAAATCACTTTTTCTCCTTCTCTTTCACATTCTATGATGTTCACAATCCACCCTATTATTTATTTAAGCATGACTCATTGGATACCCCATTTCCTTTGCTCCTTTCACACACTTTATTTCACAAACTCTTCTCTTTTTTAATCATTTTCTTTTCTTTTTCTTCTATATTTTTATATGGAGGGGTTCCATAATTTTCATCATAATCTTTCACAGGATGATCTTTCACATTCCTTGATTTTTCTTCTTTTTCACCGCACCTCCAACTTAGGCTTTTGACCTAAGTTGATTATTCACACGAACCAATACTTCATGAAAGTTATAGGTGATGGGACAAAGAGGTCAAAGTTATTCAAGTTTCTTCCAAAGAAAATGATAGGCTCAAAAGGTGTCAAGCAAAGTTCACACTTCTCACAAGGTGGCCACAAAGAGGTATACTATCAATTTAGGTTCACTCTTCACAAATTTTGCCTAAGATCATTTCAATCAACCGATTGGACTGACGGGGCAAGTTCTAGGCGTCATCAAGCACAATATTCAGAACAACCTCACCACACATGGCATTGGACACAATTATCAAACAAGACTCTACACTTTCTAGCTAGTGTGCAATGATTATCACAAGAGATTGACTCGACAACCGGCTTGTCACATCAAAATGCTAGGAGTTCACATATGACCTATGTAACTCAGTTTGCCTCTTTTTAGCCACACATTCATATCGTTGAATTAAGAGCACTATTAAATTCATCATATTGACCATAACTGACACTCAAAAATGTAATAGAACAACCACAATCAAATACAAAAGAGGTGGCAATTTTTTTTTAAATCGATTAAAAATAATTTGCAATTCAAAACAAAGGACAAACACAATAGATCAAAACCATATATATATATAAAACACAAAATAAGATCCAACATTCACAAAATAGCCCAAAAGAGGTAGGTAAAAAAATACCTCACCCCGCCAAACTAATCTAGCAGTTGTCCTCAAATGCAAAAAAATAAAAAAAAAAGTCTAAAAAGTGAGAAAAATGGAGTAAAAAGAATCATATTGCCAGACTAAGCCTGGGGAGAAGTCTGCATCTCCATGACTCCATCTGTCTGGGCATCAGTACCTGGCTCAGCAGCATCCTTGGCTCCACTAGAGCCCACCATTCACGTCTCCCTCAGTGATGCATGCATAGTTGTCTCAATCAAAGCACCCTCTAGATCTGCTAGGTCATCATACAGGACAACGTCTTTAATACCAAGCTCCTCCTCATCAGTCTCAGCCTCGAACTCCGCGGTTGTGTCCTCTCTATCAACATCTACGGTCATAGGAGCCGGAGGAATCTATGTACTGGCAGGAACATCTACGCTAGGGATGTCAGGGATCTCAACAATGCCGAACAACATCAAAAAATCTGGGGATTTCAAATCATCCAAATCCTTGCGCAGCCCAACAACATCGGCCTTCAAGGTCGTCAAAGCAGAAAAATCACCTCGTCCCTACTCAGAAGCCTCAACCCACACTTTAAGGACATTCGGAGCCATCATGTGGCCATCAATCAACTACCGCTGCTCTCTCATCTCAGCCCTATAGGAGCTGAGGTAGCAACAATCGTCCGCTCTATCATCCCAGGCACAGCAGCCTCTACTCGGGAGAAATGCACATCAGTAGAATAAGCCAGATGGCCTATTTTGTACAACATAGTCTGGTGTGATAGGGGTTGGGAGGCAGCAACAGCAGAAGAAGAAGTGGGAGGAGGTGCAGGAGTAGAACTAGGAGAAGTAGAGGTAGAAGGACCAAAGGTACATGTAGCCTCACTGGCCTGAGGGGTTAGTATTGCCTCGGTCGGCAACATGCCAACATCAACTATCGAGGAAGTATCCACTAATGCAACCCTCCTCCTTTTGACCTCATGCCTCAAGTACTCAGCCTCAATCCGCTGGATGTTAGTAGAGAGAGTGGGTGTAACCTCCACATCTATCTTCTCAAGCATGAGAACCCGGGCCTATCTGCATAGCTCGGTGATTAGAACCAGAAATAGAAGTGAGGTCTAACTTTGCTTGGCCCTCATGGCCATTTCTTGCTCAATAAGCACACCCAAGTTCAACCTCTGTCGATCCATAACAGAACCTCGACAGCCTTCGGATATCGGAGGATCGACATATTCTACGAACGCATGATGGTGCCGTTAATAAATCCAAACCAGTATAGGGAAGCCACGTTTAGGTCCTCCTTCTCAATTTGTGCACCTTCCGCAATCCACCTTGGAGTGATATCAAAATGAGGGGTGCCAACCTACCCTTTAGATCTTCTAGGGTGTTCTTATTTATCAAGTCAATGTAGTCATGCATGAAGTCCCGTGAACACCCGAGTACTTCATTGATCTCCATACTGCTACACTTTAATTTAATCCCCCGAACCACTATGAAGTCACCTGGCTTGAAGGCACTTGCCTTCTTCTTTCCCTTCGGCATCAACTCCCCGTATGTGGAATAAAACTCCTGAACCCAAGTAGAGATGTAAGGACCTTGCGGTTTAGTAAAAACCTCATATCTATGGAACTTCAAGGTGTTCCAAACCTAAAGATACATGTCAACCACACCATCGGTAGACAACCAATTTTCTTCTAGAATGGTCCTCAAACCCTCCGCCTTTAGTCTGTTGAGTGACCAAGGAGGAGGACCCTGAATTGGTGGAGCCAACACCACTGCCTAAGCTGGAGCTGGAGGTGGAGGCGTAGGAGGTACCAGGATCCTAGATGGATCATTCATAGACTTGGAGCGTAGCTCCGCTCTCCTCACCAGTAAAAGTTGTTCGTGTTCCGGCTCGGAGACAAAGGATGGAGAACTGCTATCAGAGTGTCCCTCACTCTCAGAAGTAGTGAGGTTAGTGGATTATACCCCCTCACTATCAGAGCTCCCATCCGTAGGTTTTGGTTGCACAGGGCCCTTTCCCTTTCTATTTCCCCCCTCTTGGAGGAAGTTGGGTAGTCACGGCCCGGGAGCCGGCAGCCTTCTTATTTATGACGATTCCTCGTGCCCGGTTTCGGGGTGGTTGATTCCTTCCTAGAACTTTAGGTCTAGCCATTTCTACAACAAAAACCAACACTAGATGCAATTTGAAAGAAAATCAAAGTATTAAAAACTGCACAGAAAGACTCATTGAACCAGTCGGCAATTCACCAAACCCCTTTGGCAAACCAAGTCGGGCTCACCGAAAGTTTCAGAATAAAATCACTCAAAAATAATCATAGGTCGGCGATGTCCAGGGCCATTCGTCTAACTAGAAGTGGTTCACCAAAAGTAACAGAACAATAACAGGAATTTGGGGCGCAGAAGGGTGATCAGAAGGGACTTTTAGCGAGTCGCCGAGTGAACTCAGTGAGCTCAGGCGTATCGCCAAAAGTTATAGAACTCAAACCACTAAAAGATAGAATCAAAAGGCGATCTAGGGAACTTTAGGCGAACCATTGAACTACTCAGCGAGCTCGACCCAGCTCGCCAAATATTCCAATCTGCCAGATTTCTACCCCGTCCTTCAAAATCTAACTTGAAGCCCACAAAAACAAAATTAAATTATCGTTCTACACAATTAAACTCAGCTCCATACTACCCATGCCCACGGGGTACTTAGACTTCCCCCGATTTGGCCAAGTGTGGACACATCCTCTTTCATTTCTTTTAACACCTTGTCCGACCCTTCCACTTTATTGAGAATGCGTGCAAGCATGTCTTCCGTGCAAAAGTTCTCCGGGTCAGCCCTTTGCTCCTGTGGGTTTTGACGCTCATGGGGTGGAACGTATCTTTCCTTGTCACCATCCCGTTTCTTCTAATTAGTTCCACAGTCATGTCATTCTCTGTCACGGTCTCTCCATCCATCATCCATTTCTCTATTCCAACCTGGATTCCTGCCTAGCCTTGGATAGCTTGGACGAAAATATCCTCATTGATTTGTAAGAAAATTCACTTCCTCATTATATAGAGCCTCAAAGTGTGCGTCCTCGGGGTTTACTTCACTAACACCAACAATATTTACACTTCTGAACCCACTACCCATCACAATTTTTTATAAAATATCCAGCTGAGTCATCATTTTGGCCATATTTTGGTCTTGCTCCTGGTCTTTCTCTATCTGCTCCTTCGTCATCCTAAAGGTTAGAGGAGACACTTGGTCCTGCCGAGTTTACAATGCTCTGTTAATCTTGGTCATTCTGTTAAGGAGAGTTGACACTACCTCAAAGGGTTGTTGCATAATACCTCCTTAGACAAGTTGATCAACCACACCTTTGTTCACCGAGTCTAGACGTCGGTAGAAGTATTGTAACAACTGGTTGTTTGGAAGCCTGTGAGTCGAACATTTAAGTAACAAATTCTAAAATCTCAGCCACTTCTCATGAATTGGCTCACCCTCTAAACATTTGAAACCTTGAATATAATATGTTAATGCCATCATCTTTGAAGGGAAGGAAAGAACCTTACGAAGAACGCCTCAGTAAGTTCATCCCAAGTGGTGATGGAATCCCTCGGTAGATCAGCTAACCATTTAGTATATTCCCCCATCAGAGAAGAAGGGAACAACCGAAGATAGAGAGAAGAAGGGAACAACCGGACACAGACTAATTCTTGTGAGATGTTTTTGAATGAGAATGGCCACATACGTCGACAAAGTTCTGAATATGATCATGGGGATTCTCATGAGTTAGCCCTCCAAATAATCATCTCATTTGCAAAAGTTGCAATATCATGTTAGTCACATGGAAGAAAACATTTCCTTCAATAGGAGGTAAACGTATAGCACCTACGCCACCCAGTTGAATTGGGTCATTGACATCATTCAAATTTTTGATGTCATCTTTGTAACCAAGCTGGCTACCATTACTTCCGTTCACACTCATCTCGTCCTTTGTTCAGAATAGCCAACAACAAACACAAAACAAGATAAGTCGATTCAACTACAACACAAGAAGATCACAATTTAAACTTCAATAAGAGAATTATATACACCAATCCCCAGCAGCGGCGCCATTTTTTGATAAACGCTCAACTACACCTCATCTGATACTAGGTGTAGGCGATCGTAATCTAGTATAAAACCCAACGAAGATTTAGGGTCGAACCCACAGGGAGTTGTACAAGTTTGAATTCAGTTACAAAGTTATAAATGTTGTCTACTCGGTTATAGGAATAGAAATTATTGAAATAATTAAAATAAATCAAAGGGGTTGACAAAGAATGTCAGATGGGGGATTTATTTGTCAATTAGCAACTACAACAAGTATGAAAACAAGGGAAAACAATAAGAAGAGAGGAATTGTTGGGGATGTGATCGATTATAAGTTAATTTCGCCATGTGGGTAATTGTAATTTACTAACAATTGTTGAATCTCAGTGGGTAGTCTAGACTTTAGATGCAATAGCTTTCTCTGGAACAACAATTACGATTCGAACGAGTTCTCTAAAACCTCGGGAAGCTTAACACTATAAACATCTCAATACCTCAATTTATCTACTCTCTCTCACTAGATATGTAGAATCGAGTTTAGAATTCACTCTCTCGATCTGAATCCACAACAACCCAATCACTACAACCATCAATTGAAAACCTTAGTTATAAACTTCTTTGTCAAGCAAGCCCAAAACACTAAGTTAGTATTGCTTTTGCAACTACAATTCAAAGATTAATACACAACTATCAATTAAACCCAATTCAAATAAGCATTTAAATAAGTAAACAGCAATACCCATAAGCTAATTAAAGCAAATAATCACATGATTACACCCCAAGAATTGAGGTTTTAACCACACATCATAAAAAGGAAGAAACAATTACCAATTATGTTGTCCAAGAACTAGGTAATAGCTCCCAAAACTCTACAATGGTTCAAATCAACTTAATTCAAAAACTCAATTGAAAATTCCTCAAAACCAAGTAAAACAAAGTCTCAAAGCAAAACTCTAAGTTCTATAACAGAGAAATTACTTAGGAAAAAACCACTCTCTTCCAAAACTACTTTTTAAAATTTAATTTATAGTTTCTCAAATTTTAGCCTTCAGGACCATAAAGAGTTTAGTCGAGCATCATTGACCAAGTCTACGAAGCGCCAATTGCTCCGTTCCATAGCTGGTCTGCCTTGGTTCTTTCACCTCAGAGTTCTGTGACTTTAGGCGATTAGGATTTAGGTCGCAGATCCATTCAGTGGTCCGCCGACTATCCATGTCCATCACCAAGTTGGTTCTTACCCAGGGCTAGTACACTGGAACTTTTGGTGAGCTAAAGAGCCACTCGACGGCTCGCCGAGTGGTATTGGTGATCACCAGAATTGCTTTTCTTCAGCTTCTTTATCTTTCTTCACTCCTTTTTGCCCGATAATGTCCTTACCTTGCTTCTTAGACTTCATTGCTACAAATCAACACTTTAACATAATTTTAGAGCATAAATTAGGCATTGAGGATGATAAAACTATGAAAACAAAGCCCTAAATGAGTCAAAATATTAGACTTATCAATGAGAGAGGTTGAGGTGACTCACACACCAGTGATTCTAAATGACATTTATGGAAAAGTTGATCCATTGGAATTCACGGGTATGAATATCCACCCATCGTACCATGACATCCTACACACTCTTAGTGGGCCTCAATCCATGGTTCGTTGGACAAAGAATAGTGCTAAGAGGTTCCATGAATCTCGACCATATGCTCAAATGACCACGGAAGCTCATATGTGGCTCATGATAGTGATGAATTGCCTCATTCGTGGGTTGCACTATAAAAACATAACTCATGACATAGTTTGTTAAGTTTATGCATTGATGAATAGCAAGGAATTGAATATCAAAACGCTATTTAAATCTGCTATGAGGAAAGCGTGTGTTCATAGTGGGAGCATTTATGCTTTGAGGGGTTCTTTAACCTGTTTTTGTCGAGCTACAAGTGTACCTTATGAGATCTTGAACTACATGGCCCTATTGTTCCATATGCCCAGAGATGTGACTAAGACAAAAGGTTTTGACACCACCTATGGTTCTACCCTTACAACCACGGAGCTACACATTTGTGATGAGATGATTATGGCCCACATGTATGGACTAGAGATATTGCATCATAAGAATAGGTGTAGATCTTCTACTCGTAAGAAGCTTATGGACGTAGAAAACAAGTATCTACTTAATGCGCATGCCAAAATGGTACTCAGCATAGGGTCTTACTTCTCTGAGTTCGTGGATGATTATATACCCACATATGAGGATAGGCTTCACACTGGCTCAGATGTGGAGTCTGACTATGATTAGGAGGAAATGGACACACTTCATGCCATTGAGCCGGAGATGATGAATCCATGGAGGGTTGATCTAGGAATTTTTCACTTTACCTCTACTTTGATGATTCTAATGATTTGCAGAACTAGGACACTGCTATGTTTTTAAGTGTGGGGTGGTGCGTAAGTTCGTCTCTTATGTACATAGTAGTGTCGTTAATAGTGGTGGTTTCTTTGTTTTAATGTTTTCTTTGGGTTCATTGGAGTTTGTATTCGGTTCTTTGACCAAGGATAGTCCCTTTGAACCGTACAAAATATAAAAATATTTTTGTTTGGTGGATTGAGTCAATCATCATAGTTGATTCCTATTTACATATGATAGATGGATGATGACCATCTGAAGGATAATTTCACCACATCATCGGTTAGATATGGTGTTTATGATGAGGCTGCAAGACTGGAATGGAAATGATGTATGAAAGTATATGGGTGAATATTTTTGTCACGCCCCGAGTCTACACCCTAGGCGTGGCCGGCACTTGAAAACCATTTTTGGCCCCAAGCGAACCCTTGGCCTGGCTCAACTCTTAACGGAAGACTTACTTAGAAGTTAAAAGAACTCAAAGGTAAACTTTACTCAATTGTCTCAAAAGATAAACTGAGAATATTTTAGAAATAAAACATTCAGTAGCCAAAGAGGTAACTCAAGTCTAGAAAATTAACAACTAAATATGAAAAGACTCATGAACTATGTCTATCTATCTATGAAGCCTCTAATACTATGAGGGATGTCGGGACAAGACCCCCGATCATCCTAACAAACTGAAATAACTGAATATAAAGAAGGGATCCTCCAGAAGAAAGGAGGCTCACCAAACAACTCTAGAACTCAACTGGATCAATGAAGCGCTGGTTGCTGATCCTGGTTACTTGTATCTACATCATAAAAGATGTAGGACAAATGGAGTTAATACATAGAATGTACAAGCACGCGAGGGAAAATCTAAAACATGACATAAGCTTTAACTGGAACTAAAGAAACAACTTACCTCGTCTCAACTCCAACTCGTTTCAATGTATAAGAAATACCAATAATGCGATATAGAGAAAATCTTTTAAACAGTATATAACAACTCAATGTACTGGAAAATACAATATCACTCACTTTGTATATAAAAATACAACATAAACTCTGTTTGGGAGATTCTCTAACCGACAGCCATCGCTATGAGCTATGTGATGATACATCGTCTCACCTATGCTGCTAAAACTGTCATGTACCTTGCCAGGGTATAGAATTGCTCAACGAAGTGGATCCACTAGTCTACGCTAAAAAGAAATAAGGAATCATCTAAAAAGTATGACCCTTTCTACCCACGTTGGCTACATGGTTTATGGGGGCGGAGAGTTCTTAAAACTCTCCCTTATATCGGTGCTCAATACTACTCCCAAAATATAACTTAGCTCATATATTTTAAATAAAACATTTCTTCATCCTCAACTTTGAGATTATTACTTAAAAGGTTTCTCTACGAAGAGATAGTACTCAAAACTGCTCATGAACTTTTTCAAAAATCAGTGTTTCCTATTTTCTTAAATGTAAAAACATTTCTCTTGGTAATACTTAGTTCCCATATATCATTTTAAAAAAAATTAACTCAAATCTACACTTCCTCAAACTCAAATGCTCAAGCCTTCTAGAAAGAGATAGTACTCAAAACTGCTCATGAACTCTTTCGGAAATCGGTGTTTCCTATTTTCTTAAATGTAAAAATATTTTTCTTGAGAATACTTAGTTCCCATATATCATTTTAAAGAAAATGAACTCAAACCTACACTTCCTCAAACTCAAATGCTCAAGTCTAAAACAAGTTTTTAAAAAGATTTGAAAAAGAATTCTCAAAAGACTCGAAAGAACTCCCAAGACTTGTCTCTTAGCTCTACCTTGAATTTGGTTTATGAATTCAAGGTTATGATTCATGTTATCAATGATTTATAGATGTTTAGAAGTAGTTTAGAGTAGTTTAGAATCAAAGGGGAGTAAAGGTACACTTTTAAAGAACTCAGACGGGCTAAGCGACGGAGAACGAGTGGGGGCAGACGACTCTGGTGCACTTAGTGGCACAGGGCACCAGCCCCTGACCTACAGAACCAGTGTTCTGGCGCAGTAAGTGAGGTGGCGCGCCATCCACTACCCAGAAATCCCTGACGAATTTTCTTTCTCATTTTCTAACCGTAATTCGCCTAGAATCGAATGGTTTCTTCCCCAATTACTTAGATTTGAATACCCAACAAAAGTACTTGATAATCTACTCAAAAAAATTCACAAATCACTAACGTTTATCTCAAGAACTCATCAAAATCCCAAAAATCAAGATTACGAATGGAATTTCAAAAAAACTCATCAAGAACTCAAATCCTACAACTTGAGAACGAAATTGCATTAAAAAAAGCATTTGGCGTGTGGGTGAATGAAGCCAACACTATGAGAACTCAAATACCTCTTAGGCATAAAACCTTTGGCGAAACAACATTTGATCCACAAGAAATTTCGATGAACGCCTTGAATCATTACTCCTTTCTCCTCTTTTCCCTTCTTGAACTCTTTTCTAAAACCCTAAGTGTAAATTTGGATTGTGAAAACTGAACCAAATCAGTTTAGACCCCTGAATATTACCATAATTCATTTTAAGCTGATGGGGTAAAGAAAAGATTAAAATACCCCACATGTTTTTTGGTAACTTTCCTTAATTGGAAAGTCTGACTTCAAACATGTGTATCTCCCTCATCCGAGCTCGTAACAAACTCAGTGGCATTGGAAAGAGGACGTAACACCCCAGAAACTAGTAGACTAAACGAGGGTTTTAAGTTAGCGTTCTAAGCCTTGGTATGAAGGGTTGTCAAGTCTAGGGAGTGGGAAAAGGCCTAAGCTATCAAGGTAGAGTGAAAGAAAACTTGTTCTCCTAGGTGCCTAGTTGGTGATTGGGCATCAAGATCGCCCAAGTGACTTGGCGATGCGCCAAAGTGCACTTGGGGTCGCCTAGTGGGTTGTACCCTTCGCCTAAGTTGTGGGAGAATGGGCGAGCAAAGTCGTGACTCACCTAATGGATTGGCGAGTCGCCAAGCTGCCTCCTCAATCGCCTAACTGGCCTGCCCAATTTATGGCGCTACTGGAAAATTGGGCGAGCCAAGGGTCCACTTGGCAGGTCGCCTAGTGCCCTTGGTGAGCCATGATGGTGAAAAGGGTGAGCTAAGTCGTGAGGGTTACCAATTTTTAAGTTAAAACGTTAAGGGTCCTTAGTTCTTTACCAAAGTTGACCCTACATTGTTTTATTCCTTTCCTAGCAACTATATAAGCTCATTAGACCTAAGTTTACCTCAATTAAGTCATTCCTCCTAGAATACAAAGAAAACCCAACTTCATCCTCTCCATAGAATATTTCTCTCTCTAAGAAGAACCTCTATTGAAGAAGAAGCTAGGGTTGAAGCTAAGGTCAAAAACAAGGACTCCATTGCTAAAGTCTTGTGCTAGGGCTTTGATAAAGGTATGTTTAGCTTTTTATCTATGGGTTCTTCCACCCATAGAGTCCCCTATAATTTCCCCTAATTTGTGAAGAAGAACCCCAATCAAGCTACGGTTACTTCCAATGTATGGGTTTTAGGTAGGTATGATTTTAATAGGTTAGATAATACTCATATATGATTAATTTAGTGTTGATTCATGATATTAGGAAGAATTTATGTAATTCCTTGATTTACCCTAATTTCTAAAGTATGTGGGCTTATGTCTTTTGATGAGGCGTTGATGGTTCTTGATAGATTTTCTAGAATTGTACCATGAATAGAATTTATCTAAGAATGGGAGTATGAAATCATGAATTGAAATAGACTTACTTATGTAGGATAGAATATGAATTGAATCGATTAGAATTGGGACTTTTTGATGAATAATGCTTAGAATTGCCTATGACTAAGGCTTAGGGCTAATGTGTCTTGTGATCTAGACTAGTATGATGATTGTGGATTAAAGCTTGAATGTAGGGATTCAATTCATAATGTTGATCACTAGGGCTTAAAAAGTAAGTCTAATATAATGAACTAGCTTGCATAGAGTTGATACACACCATAGATAGAGTTATGGTGGAAGGCTTTCACCCACATGACCTACCTAAGACTATATGAATTCTTGTATGTATAATATGAAAGGTCTTCTCAAATAGGATAATTCTAGATTGAAAGGATAATCACCTAAAATTAATCATGCTTGTTAGAATAGAATAGCTTGAAGTTGAACCTTATGATTCCTTCATGTATAGTTGAATTATGTAGCTTGGGATGGTAGAACTCCTGGTAGCTTGTGATTGAGGAATTATGCTCTCCTAAGGTTAGCTGGAACTAGCATTGGTAGGATACTTTTCATGGTAGCTTGCATTAGTATAGGCATGGTAGCCTAGGATTTAGGATCTATACTCTCGTATGGTTAGCTTGAACTAGCATTGTTAAAATGCCTTCATGGTAGTTTGACTTGGTTAGGCCAAGACCATTTCATGGTAGCTTAGGATTGAGACACCATACTATCCTAAGGATAGGTTAGGGTTGAGGATTCATACTCACCTAAGGATAGCTTGCATCATATTGAATGTTTTCATGGTATCTAGGTTGGTATACTTGTATCCTTCCTTGGTTAGCTTGGATTGCATGATAAGGTACTTTTCATGCTAGTTAGGTCTAGCATAGTAGTATGCTATTCTTTGGTAGTCTATAATGATGAATAGTTAGCATTGAGTAAGCTAGCGTAAGAGAGTACTTAGTGTGAGTGGTAGTATGGGATGCCATTCGTACATGGCACAAGTATGACTTGAAGCTACTTACGAAGTGCCCTCTTATGTAATGTATGCCTAGCTTGGATTGTTTCTATAGTTTCCTTCCATGATATGATTGACTTAAGTTGATAGTTCCTTGTCAATATGAAGTAGGTCGATAGTGACACCTAGAAATGGTAAATATGAATATGGTGACTTCAAGGATATGCTTGGTGTGTGTGGTATTATGGGATGCCCATATGCATTGCACAAGTGTGTTTTGAGGTTACTTAGGAGTATAGTGCTCTTATGAGATGAAAACCTAGGTCTTGACTATGAAGGTGGACTATGACCAAGAATGACAAAAGAGAGGTACTTAGCTTGGATAGTATTATGGGATGCTATTCTTGCCTTGCACCAGTACACTTGAAGGTGGCTTGTGAAGTAGTTCTCTTAAATATGAAAGACTAATGGTTGAAGTACGAAATTATGAATGTCTTATGTTGACTTGTGGTGATATGATGCTTATGTTGGAGTTTATGTTCTGAATATGTTATTGTCTCTTATGCTTATGTCTTATGTTGACTAACCATTTTGATATTCTTTATGATGTTATGATAGCTTTCATACTTGGTACATTTTGTACTAACGTATATTTCCTACATTATAATCAAATGTACGGTGTTGGAGATTGAGTTGCTTGAACACTAGGTTTCCAAGGATCTACAAGACTTGAAGATTGGGTGAGTCCTCATAGCTTCGAGGACAAACCCACTATGTTCCTTTTATGTTATTCTTATGTTTTAGACTTTATATGGGATGCGTCCCAAGACTTTTATTCATGTTATTCATAGATAGTTTGAGATAAACACTTAGTAAGGACTTTCGCTTGATTGTGAATTGTTTTAGACTATTTGAAAGAAAGTTTTAATTTTCCCTATTTTTGTATTATCTTACGTTATGATGGTGCTAAGGGCTAGTATGAGACCCCTTCGTGGTCAAGTACACTATGTTACGTCTAGGGGGTACCCCTGGATCGTGACGAACATGGTATCAGAGCATAAGGTTTTGGGATAAATTTTAGGATGTTTCAAACCACGTCTAGTAGAGTCTTGTTCATGGGTGTGATTCGCGACACATTTAATGAATAGGAGGCTATTGGATGCTTAGGAAAAATCTCACTTCTTAATTCTCTTAGTTGTGCCATAGAGTTTGGCTTTAGTAGGCCCTTCTTCTAATCTATGCCCGTTGTTTTTCAGGGTATGGTGAACACAAGGTAAAATGCTAGAGGAGAAGAGGAAGACAATGTGAAGCAAGAGGTTCCTCCCCAAGTTCCACATCAAGCTCCTCCTCAAGTTCCTAATGACCCTCCAATTGGGAATGCCACTCTTGCAGATTTTAGGGCTTCTAGGCAACTATTGGCTCAAGCCTTGACGGCGCAAGCCAATAGAGAGGTAGTGGCTCTGGAAAACCCTATAGGGGGGATGGGTTCTTACAGGGTAATGGAGTTTTTGAGGATGAACCCTCCGGAGTTTAGTGGCTCCAAAGTGGAAGAAGATCCAAATTGGTTCATAGAGCAGGTTTATAATGTGCTAGCAATCATGGGGGTGACTTCTATTGAGAAAGCGGAACTAGCCACCTATCAATTGAAGGATGTTGCCCAAATTTGGTATGAGCAATGGAAAGATAGTAGGCCGGTGGGAGAGGGTCATATAGAGTGGGAAGCATTTAAGTCGGCTCTCCTTGATAGGTTCTTTCCTCGGGAGTTGAGGGAGGCTAAGTTGGAGTAGTTCATAAATTTTAAGCAAGGCAACATGAGTGTCAATGAAAATGCCTTGAAGTTCACTCTGTTGTCTAAGTATGCTCCATCTTTGGTAGCAAGTCCAAGGGATTTGATGAAAAGGTTCATGACGGGGGTGTCTGATTTGGTAGAAGAAGAATTTCGTATGGCAATGCTTGTTGATGATATGGATATCTCACGCCTCATGGTGTTTTCCCAACAAATAGAAGAGTCAAAACTCAAGAAGGGAGGGCTAGGGATAAAAAGAGGTCTAGGATGGATGGTGATAAGTCTTTTCATGATGGGTCTAATAGACTTGGTCGTTCTAGGAATCGACAAAAGTTTTTCGGGCAAGGCTTTTCTAATGCTCCTAAGTATAAGGATGAGAAGGTGTCTACCCCTAGGCCACAACGGATTAGTAATGAGTCCCTATGGCCCACTTGTTGTAGGTGTGGTAAGAGGCATGAGGGTAAATGCTTAGCTGGTAGAGATGATTGTTATGGATGTGGTGAGAGTGACCACATGAAGAAAGATTGCCCAAAGGCAAAGGCTACTATAAGAAAGGGTAAGCAAGTTGCTTCTAGTGGTGGGGATGTCGATCCTCAAAAGAAGAATAGGTTCTATGCTATCCAATCTAGAGAATATCAAGAGTGATCTCCTCATGTCCTTTCCGGTATGTGTTTTATGCTTTAGTAAATTCTCCGGATTTCTTGTCTTTTGTGACTTGTTATGTTGAACTTAATGTTGTCCTTGCCATGAATGATGTTTAGAAAAGCATGTGTAGGATTGTTCCCAAGAGGGAGATAGTATTCCTACCTAATAAGGCTATTAGGTGATTATGTGTTCCTATGATTTCCTCCCATGCATGTTCATGAAAATGCCTAGGTCTTCTTAGAAATGACTTACATGCATTGTGTTGCCTCATGTTGTAGCATCTTTGAGTCAATGTGCATTTTAGGCTCCATGAATGTATGTTGAGCATGTTGTAGCTAGGAGATGTTATTTCCTCCTTGAAAATGAGTAGATATAGAACTTCATGCATTTTTGGGTTGGTAGATGTACTTCCTACTCCCTTGTGTTACATTGAGTATGTTTAGCTTGGAATTGAAACTTCCTTGTTTGGTTGCGTGCATTTAGATATGGTGCATGCATGATGGGTTGCTAGACTAGAGTCATTTCCTTTAAGAAGTGTTTAGAAATGTCATTCGAGGGCGAATGTTCCCAACGGGGAGATATTGTAATACCCCGGAAACTAGTAGACTAAACTAGGGCCTTAAGTTAGGGTTCTAAGCCTTGGTATGAGGAGTTGTCAAGTCTAGGGAATGGTAAAGGGCCTAAGCTATCAAGGTAGAGTGAAAGAGAACTTGTTCTCCTAGGTGCCTAGTTGGCGATTGGGCAGCAAGATCGCCCAAGTGACTTGGCAATTCACCAAACTGCACTTGGGGTCGCCTAGTGGGCCGTCCCCTTGGCCTAAGTTGTGGCAGAATGGGCGAGCAAATTGTGACTCGCCGAATGGGTTGGCGAGTCGCCAAGCTGCCTCCACCATTGCCTAAGTGGCCTGCCCAATTTATGGAGCTACTGGAAAATTGGGCGAGCCAAGGGTCCACTTGGCGGGTCGCCTAGTGCCCTTGGTGAGCCATGATGGTGAAAAGGGTGAGCTAAGTCGTGAGGGTTACCAATTTTTAAGTTAAAACGTTAAGGGTCCTTAGTTCTTTACCAAAGTTGACCCTACATTGTTTTATTCCTT
Organism: Solanum piurae; assembly: GCA_029582685.1. Classification (NCBI taxonomy): domain Eukaryota; kingdom Viridiplantae; phylum Streptophyta; class Magnoliopsida; order Solanales; family Solanaceae; genus Solanum; species Solanum piurae. The sequence continues at coordinate 164,456 of JAJOOO010000990.1, forward strand.
TCCTAGCAACTATATAAGCTCATTAGACCTAAGTTTACCTCAATTAAGTCATTCCTCCTAGAATACAAAGAAAACCCAACTTCATCCTCTCCATAGAATATTTCTCTCTCTAAGAAGAACCTCTATTGAAGAAGAAGCTAGGGTTGAAGTTAAGCTCAAGAACAAGGACTCCATTGCTAAAGTCTTGTGCTAGGGCTTTGATAAAGGTATGTTTAGCTTTTCATCTATGGGTTCTTCCACCCATAGAGTCCCCTAGAATTTCCCCTAATTTGTGAAGAAGAACCCCAATCAAGTTACGGTTACTTCCAATGTATGGGTTTTAGGTGGGTATGATTTTAATAGGTTAGTTAATACTCATATATGATTAATTTAGTGTTGATTCATGATATTAGGAAGAATTTATGTGAATTCCTTGAGTTACCCTAATTTCCAAAGTATGTGGGTTTACATCTTTTGATGAGGAGTTTATGGTTCTTGATAGATTTTCTAGAATTGTCACCATGAATAGAATTTATCTAAGAATGGAAATATGAAATCTTGAATTGAACTAGACTTATGCATGTATGATAGAATATGAATTGAATCGATTAGAATTGGAACTTTTTGATGAATTATGCTTAGAATTGCCTATGACTAAGGCTTAGGGTTAATGTGTCTTGTGATCTAGACTAGTCTGATCATTGTGGAGTAAAGCTTGAATATAGGGCTTGAAGTCATAATGTTGATCACTAGGGATTAAACAGTGAGTCTAATATGATGAACTAGCTTGAATAGAATTGATACACAACATAGACAGAGTTATGGTGGAAGGATTTCATCCACATGACCAACCTAGGACTATATGAATGCTTGTATGTAGAATATGAAAGTTCTTCTCACATAGGATGATTCTAGATTGAAAGGATAATCACCTAAAATGAATCATGCTTGTTAGAATAGAATAGCTTGAAGTTTAGCCTTGTGATACCTTCATGTATAGTTTAATTATGTAGATTGTGATGGTAGATCTCGTGGCAGTTTGGGATTGAGGAATTATGCTCTCCTAAGGTTAACATGAACTAGCATTAGTAGGATGCTTTTCATGGTAGCTTTCATTAGTATAAGCATGGTAGCCTAGGATTGACGAACTATACTCTCCTATGGGTAGCTTGAACTAGCATTATTAGAATGCTTTCATGGTAGCTTGACTTGGTTAGGCCAAGACCATTTCATGGTATCTTAGGATTGAGACAACATATTATCCTAAGGATAGCTTAGGGTTGGGGATTCATACTCCTTTAAGGATAGCTTGCATCATATTGAATGTTTGCATGGTAGCTAGGTTGGTATACTTGTATCCTTCCTTGGTTAGCTTGGATTGCATGATAAGGTTCTCTCCATGGTAGTTAGATCTAGCATAGTAGTATGCTATTCTTTGGTAGTCTAGAATGATGAATAGTAAGCATTGAGTAAACTAGCCTAAGGGAGTACTTAGTGTGAGTGGTAGTATGGGATGCCAATCGTACATGGCACAAGTGTGACTTGAAGTAACTTACGAAGTGTCTTCTTATGTATTTTATGCCTAGCCTGGATTGTTGTTATTTTTGCCTTCCATGATATGATTGACTTAAGTTGACAGTTCCTTGTGAATATAAAGTAGGTCAATAGTGACACCTAGAAATGGTAAATATGAATATGGTGACTTCAAGGATACGCTTGGTGTGTGTGGTATTATGGGATGCTCCACATGTATTGCACAAGCGTGTCTTGAGGTTACTTAGGAGTATAGTGCTCTTATTACATGAAAACCTAGGTCTTGACTATGAAGGTGGACTATCACCAAAAATGACTAAAGAGATGTACTTATCTTGGATAGTATTATGGGATGATATTCTTGCCTTGCACAAGTACACTTGGAGGTGGCTTGTGAAGTAGTTCTCTTAAATATGAAAGACTAATGGTTGAAGTACGATATTATGAATGTCTTATGTTGACTTGTGGTGATATGATGCTTATGTTGGAGTTTATGTTATGAATATGTTATTGTCTCTTATGCTTATGTCTTATGTTGACTAACCATTTTGACATGCTTTACGATGATATGCTAGCTTTTATACTCGGTACATTTTGTACTAATGCATATTGCCTACATTCTAATCAAATGTAGGGTGTTGGAGATTGAGTTGCTTGAAGGCTAGGTTTCCAAGGATCTAGAAGACTTGAAGATTTGGTGAGTCCTCATAGCTTCGAGGACAAACCCATTATGTTCCTTTTTTGTCATTCTGATGTTTCAGACTTTACATGCGCTGCGTCCCAAGACTTTTATTCATGTTATTCATACATGGTTTGAGACAAAGACTTACTAAAGACTTCCTCTTGCTTATGAATTGTTTTTGTCACGACCAGAGTCTAGACCCCAGATGTGACACGGCGTACTCGACCCCGAAGGGGTCTTATACAAGCCTCATAGCTCATTCATTGCATAGGTAATAAAAATAGTAAGTAATTTAAAACTTTCTTCTATAAAACCATACAATCTAACCTTCAAAAACATTTAAATGCAAGTGGAAGTCTATATCTCACATGGCCATCTTAGACACAATCCTGAACAAAAATAGGGACACGACCCTTTACAATAGAAATCTAAAGTAGTCTATTACATGAAAAGGAAACAAACTTCTGAAACACTTGTCCTCGATATATGAGGACATACCCAAAATGTCTTGGAGAACTTTAATCCCAAGCTTCAATAGAGCAATGCAAATCACTTGCCGGAACCTACACTTGTAGTAAAAACATAGAAGAATGGGTTAGCACATAAAGTACTAAGTATGATAGCCATGCAAAAATATGCTTAAAAAGGACATTTGTTTGAAAGTCATGATATATGACATTTTGGTAAAACTTCATGAACAATGATAAAAGAGGCATAATATAAGTCACAACCAACATACAAAGTCATATTTGAGCATTAGAACATAATCAACATATGAACCTTTACCTTCACCTTAAGTCTTCACCTCAAGTAACCCTCAAGCTATACCTTGTGCAATGTATGGATAGCATCCCATACCGCCATCCACACCAAGGTACCACATTAAGGTCACCAAAAGTGAACTTACCATTCAACCTTTCCATCCTTACACAATACTATTTCACAAGAGACATAAACATTACGCAAGTCATATCAACCCATAAGGACCATCACCTAAGACAACTCTAAGTCATACTTGTGCAATGTTCAAGTAGCATCCTGTAATACTTCTCACACTAAGTACTTATTTGAAGTCACCATAGGCAAGGCACATTCATACTCAATAAGTCATGACAAGGAAGTAACTCATAATACAATCCAAGTATAACATGCATATTCACATTAATCATATAAGTCAACATTCTTTATTAGCTTCATTTCGTTAAGAGCACCTTCATTCATTTAGACATTAGATCAACATTTTTCATTTGCATCATCATAAGAGCAAATTCAATACACTTAACATTATAAAGGAACACACCACAACCTCTCTCAAAGTCTACTTGTACAATGCATAGATGGTGTTCCATACCACCACCCACACTATGTAGTGCATTCTTAAGAAGACATAGTTCATTAACATTCTTTGTGGCGGTAAGCCTTAACCGACATAGACCATGTGAGTAATTCATGGAATCCCAGTGTCACCGGATAAGGGATTCCTACTTGCCTAAGGTAGGACCATTGTTTTCATAGCTTAATTGGATCCACTAGCTAGACTTATGTGGGCACATAGTTATGGGATAGGGAGATTGCTACTAGATACCCCGCCTCAACTCACGGATGAGAATCCATCTCAAGAGATTGTTACTATATACCCCACCTCAACTCCCTGATGAGCATCCATCTCAATTCATATCCACTCGGTGCTTAGCATTATTCCCCACGGAGTACATTACATTCATTACATTAGTTCATTATGGGATAATAGATTGTTACTAGACACTCTGCCTCAACCCCCGGATGACGATCCATCCGAAACCGAACATTTTTTCATTCATTGGAAAGCTCATAGATTCAAAGATGAGAATAGCCTTTCACCTAAGAATCCCCTTATTGTGAGAAAGTCCTTTCACAACAAGTCATTATCATTCATTAGAGTACAATTGAGAATAGCCTTTCAATAGACTCATCATCATTAAGATTATCATAGAACTTCATTCATTATTCATTCATGAGTGTGTGTGTATGTGAGAATCACCTTGCACATATAGCCTCATCATTCATAGGTGTTAATTGAGAAATAACATTCAATCATAACACACTTACATTCTAAACATGATCAATACACTTTCATTGAAATCACACACACATATACTTCACCTCATCAGCATACATAGTAATTAAATACCTCTGCCTTTCAAGTGGATCAATAGCTCAAGAACAATTCTATTACAACAAGTAATTGGGTCATAACTTTCCCTTTCAAGGCCATGATCACAAATCATCAACTCACCAAGAATTTATCATAATTAAGGCATAGATAATGATACAATTCAATAATCCAAAGCAATTTAGACATACTTCATTCATAAGCTTTCATAATCATAAAACCCACATCATAAAGGCACAATTTAGGAATTGATAGAATTCATGGGTTCATAGAGTATTTTCATCATAAATCATAAATCAAACACTAATACAATCATAATTTGTCATTAGAAATCATTTGAGCTCGCCGATGGGGTTGACTAAATAATTAAGGAAGTCGTCAATAGGAAGGCCTTTCGGTGAATTGCCGACTACTTTAGGCGATCAACGATTTGTCCACCGAAAGTTATAGTGCGTAAGGGTTTAAAGGGTATAAGCAAAGTGCAATCAAGAATGCTTTCGGCGATTCGCCGAGTGTCTTCAGCGAACTCAGGTCTCTCACCAAAAGTTACAGATTCAAACCACAAATTTGACATGACATTAAAAGGAGAGATGAAGGAAATAGGTAAACTACTGAGTGGTTCAGCGAGCTCGATTTAGCTCTTCGAATGACTGAACGTGCCCATTTTCAATCCACCTTCTCAAATTCAACCCCATAATCCACGAAAAAAAATCAAAGCATGCACAAATGAAAGTCAAACGAGACCCATACTGCCCATCACCCTGGGATACTCAGATTTCTCCCGAATTTACCGTATTTGGCCATTTGACGATATTTGCTCTTAAGAGTGGTGTCACCAGCTCTATCATTGAGAAAATTTTCGACATTTAGCGCAAACGTGGGCTACTCAGACTTCACCCAATCAATCTAACAATACACAATCACACCCCAACTTATTAAAAAGCACAAAAATTACGGGCATTTGATAGTCAAATAATACGGGTAAGATTTTTCAAATTAAAAATAGGCAATTAAGAATTATAATCCTACCAGAGAGGACAACCACACATCAATGCAATACGATCATAGAAAATGAGTACAAACTTCAATAAAATAAATTGGGGGGCTTGGAAAGCTAACCTTTTATGCCAATTAAATGCAATTGGAAAGCTAGGCGGCAAAGAAATCCAACTCCGACCACAAATCAACAACTAAAATACTAAATGGAAAGTAGGAGTATTAAAATACTAACTTGGTGTGACTTTGTGAAGTTTAAATGCAAGGGAAAGTGGAGAATTTCAAATTCTAAGTCTTTTGGCCATTATAAACCGTCCAGTTCACGCCCATTCAGCGACATTAGTCGCACTCGCCGATCCACTCAATGACACGCCGAGTGGTCACTTGGCTCACCGAGTTTTACATGACATTCAGTCAAAGTGAGGGTCCAAACGGTGGTCTTCATCGGGCACGCCAACCATTTTGTCGATCCGCCGACTGACCTTTTACTCGCCAATATGAATTTTCCCAACAGTTTCAGAATTTAAACCTGCACCACTAACACACCATTATTTATAGAAGCAAACTAAAACATTTAAAACCTTGGGTTGCCTCCCAAGAATCGCCTTAGTTAGCATCGTGGCACAACGCATCTCCTCATTCAAATCTTATTTTTGGGGTAGACCTTAGCACCATTAGGTGACCCCTCTTGTTTAGTTGAGTAGAGATGAGGCAGCTCATAAGTCACTAGGTTCTCGAGTAGCTGAATAGATCTGGAGTGAGAGCCAACCATCTGCTTTAACACTTCAATGCCCTCCTTCATCTCTTCTAGAACTGTCTTGCACAGTGACCTTTTGAAAAATGCGTAGCAGAGTAACCTCGACACATCTACTCTCATTGTCTGTAACGTTGTTTCGCTCATGACGGGGTATATACCTCCCTTGGTGGTTGCACTTGGTTTCCACCTCTATTATTTTGGTGGATATATTGTTCAATTGAGTCACCAGTGAGGTCAACGTAAAGTCCCTCTATACTTCTTGGTCCGACTCAGCCAATTTGGCACCATCTCCATCATCCATATTCAATTTATTCCTAACAATATCAACACAAGGACAACAACACTAAAAGCAAAGTGAGTAAACTACAACTAAGAAGAATAAAAATTCTATTAAACTAAAAATTCTCAAGTAACACCACTCCCCGTCAGCAGCGTTGTTTCGATGTTTGCATATTTAAGACACAACTTCCAATGCAAGTGTCTACGATCGTACAATAGTATAGTAACCCAACAAAGGGTTGGGATCATTCCCACATGTAGTGGTTTTGAGAATTAGTGGAAAAATAAAATTAAGTTCTAATTACTCATATATAAAAACATTGCCGAATATAAACATATTAAATCAAAGGAGTGACACAAAAGTTTCAATTTACAATGGGGGTTTTTGTCACAAGTAATCAAAAACAGCAAAAACAGGGAAAATAAAGAAAGATACTAATATGGAGACGAGATTATTGGGATGTGATAGGAATACGGGATGGACTAAATCATTGGGTACATGATTTTGGTAGTAAATTCATTGAATATTTGTGACTAGGCTAGACTTTAAAGGGGATAAGCTATCTCTCGAGCAACATACCCAGTTTCAAGCGGGTTCCTCTCGGACACCCACTTGCCACATAAAGAACAGTATCCGCCTTAACCCACTCACTCTCTCGAGCTGAGTGTATGGACATGGGACTAGGGTTCACTCTCTCGAGCTGAACCTCATGTCGACTCACTCGCACTGGCCATCAATTTAGTAGTGTTAGTTTTACGACCTCTCTCTCGAATAAGCTGAAAACACAAAGGTGAAATCATATTTGCAACTATAATTTCATTAAGTTCCACCAGAACTACTAAACGAAATCACATCAAAACAACAAATAAACCACCAACAAGTAAGACCCAACAACTAATCTAACCCATATTCAAAAAATCACACCCCAAGAATTGAGGTTTTTAGATAGAAATGCTAAAGAGATAGAAATTTATACCAAAATTAGTTTGCATTCAAATGGGTATGAAGATTTAAGTTTCAAAACAAGTCAAAAGTGAAGAATCCAGACGACCCAAGCCCAAATTCTTGGAGATAAAACCCTTTGAATCTTCAAGTTCTTCAAAACCCTCTCAAACATAGAGCAAAAATATCAAAAGTTCTATTCTCTATGAAAATTATAATAATTGTTCCACACTTAAAACTACAACTCTAACAAGTATTTATAGTTTTCACAGATTTGTGCTGCAGCGGATAATTCGGCGTCATTAGTCGGAATCGTTGATCAACTCGGTGATTTGCTTTTTGGTGTAGTTCATTGCCTTCTTGCACCAGCCTTCATCATCATCATGCTCTTGGCCATTGGGCGACATGGAACTGCATCACAAAACTTCTCGGTGATGTGCCGACTGCAATTTTTTCTGCCGACTTGATCCTTTCCTTTAGGGCTCAGCACACTCGAACAAAAGGTGAAGTAAGACCCTTCGGAGTCTCACCAAGTGTACTCAAAGATCCTCAGGCCTTTATTTCTTCGTTCTTTTAAGCCTTTTCGTTCCTTTTTGCGACGTAGTGTCCATGCTTTCTTTCAAAATTCAAATACCTGAAACTTAAGGGTTTTCATCAAATATTGAGATAAAATAAGCATTTGAGGCACAATTTCTATTAAAATATATCCCTAAATGAGTCCAATTTGGGGACTCAAAAAAGGCCATGATCACAAATCATCAACTCACCAACAATTTACCATAATTAAGGCATAGATAATGACACAATTCAATAACCCAAAGCAATTTAGACATACTTCATTTATAAGCTTTCATAATCATCAAACCCACTTCAAAAAGGCACAATTTAGGAATTGAGAGAATTCATGGGTTCATAGAGTATTTTCAT
>JAJOOO010000991.1:0-67129 GCA_029582685.1 Solanum piurae
TAACTAAACTAACTTAATATGGAATTTATTAAACTAACCTCAACTTGGCCGAGACTTTAACAGATTGCAGGTGGTGACCTATCCCCATGAGCTACGGACCGTAGGTGGGCTCACACCCATCCTTCTGGTCGGTGGTCTGGTGATGGGACTCACCATTTGGGGCATTGATATACGGAGGCCATCCACGGGCGTGGATGGACCTACTGGTCGTGGACCCCATCCGTAGTTCACCTTCATTTTGGCAACTTGGTTTTTCTTTGGGGTCTTGAGGGTTAGGCTTTAGGGTCCTCCTCAAGGACCCTTGGTTGGTCTTTTCGGGGGTTGTACCTTGACGTTTAACCCCTAAATCCCTCAACCATAACTCAAGACAACATTTTACCATCTCAAACCTCACAACAACTCAAAGACACACTAGTTAGGCTCTAGTTTCACCTATTCATTTTACGGGTTGTTACAGGGAAAATGTTATTTTGGAGATGATTTTATGTTTTGATGATTTAACAAACTTAGAGATCTAACAAGGAACCAGATCCTTGTTATTGGGACTGACGATAGGGAAAATGAATGAATGAACTCAATGTGAGGAATATTCGTGTGCTTTCATCAAAAGAGGGAAAATTTTATATTCTAGGTTTTTTGAAGATCCTTACAAATGTCGAGACCCAGTCCTTGGCAGAGTGCTCTCATCCCAATTCAAATGGGGTACAACTGTAAAGCTGTCATGTTAGGTGGTAGGTAAAAACTGCAGTGTTCTACACCAATAGGATACTACAATATTTTAGGCCAATGGTCACACTAATTCTGGACAACGCTTTTAAAGTGTTGCCTAAGATACTTTTGGGGACGCTTTTAAAGAGTAGCCCAAGTTTTTAACTTTTAGCTACGATAATATTGGCAACACTTGTAAACTGTACTCTTTAATGGTATAAGCTACACTTTATAAGCGTTGTTACAACATGATATAATTGGCAACAACTATTTACATATATGGCCACACTTGAAAAATGTCCTATTTTTATAATTATAAAAACAACACTTTACAAATGTGGCCTTAATGTTTTCATTAAAATATTATATTCCCTCTAATATTTTTAACATCAAAACTTGTTCTCCCTCTAATTTTTATTGGGCAAACAAAATAATTAATAAAACATTAGAACTTGTTTTCTCCCAAATAAGAAAAAATTTCATCAGTTTCCTTACTGAACAACACGATTTTCTCTCACTGAAGAACAATAGCTTTTCGGAAGAACTGAAGAACAATACGATTTACCTCACAGATTTCCATCAAAATTGATCACAGATTCCTTATTGAAGATTGAAGAGCTGAAGAACATGAATTTCCTCACAGATTCTTTGTTAAAGAGTTGCTCCGTCGGTTTTCACAAATGAACAAAATGCTTCACACATGAACACGCCTCACGTCTTAAAGCTTTAGGGTTGTTGGAATAGGGTTTATCAGGTAAGAAATTCTATCTCTAAAAGTCTAAATTCTAGCTTTAGGGTTTTGATATTCTTGTGTATCTTTGAAAGTATAAATTTTAACTTAGGGTTTTGATATTCTTGTGTTGTTGATACAAATTTTGTTGATTTTTGGGAGTCTAGCTAATTTTTTTCTTCACTTGAATGTTGAATGTACCAGCTGAAGCTAAGTCGTCTTTCTCTAAAGAACTGAGCTAACTTGTCTTTCTCTGAAGAACTGAAGAGCTTAAGCTGACGATACCTATGATTCTTTTCTCCTTGATATCGATTTCGTCAAGCGTAAGTAGCTACTCTACAGATTTTGAATACTATCTACAGATGTAATTGTAATTTTTTATATGGAACTGTTGCGAATACTATCTACAGATTTCATTTTTTTGAGCATCCTAGTGGTTTAAATTATATTAAGCCTGCACTTGTTGCAGATGTTACTTATGCAGGTTATTATGTAGCTAATTGATAATTAGTCTGTATCATATATGTTATATGGGTGTCTGACTGCTTGAACTGCTTATTTTATCATCACATGTACATTATATGTTTACTAGTCTTATCGGTGTTGTATTGTGGCTATTTCAACGTTCAAGTTATTGCAATGGGTTATGCTATCATGACAACATGATCCCTTGACCTGAAATGGAAAATGAGGGCATTGCAAGTTTTACCAATGTTTTTGTTGCCTGGCTTATCCTTTATTACATTCAGCGATTGGAAGTTTTACAAGGATGTGTAACTAATTAATGGTTGTTAGCTAACCAAAGTTCTCATACTACTCATTTCATAATCGTATTCTCTTACATACTCATTTACCCCTTTTCCTTACTGTCTCTACTTTTGCATGCTGAATGTGATTTAGGAGTTTGATTTTTATGGCAAAATGGTAATTGCCTGAGATATTGAGCTGCTTGTCATCTCAGTTACTATTTCTAGTTCAGGGTGCCACATGATAGAAATCTGTGACGTGGGTAACCTCTTCACATGCCGCGGTAATAATAGACCCTTCATATCATGTGATGTCTATTCTCAGATAACCTAAACAACCTTGTTGACAAGGATTTCTCCATTCTGTTATATTTGTTGCTGTCAATTTCTCTTTATCATGCCGTACGGACTTCAATTACCTCAAGAAACTGGAGGCAAACTATACAACTATTGAATTTTGTTCCTCTTGATCTCTACATTCTGTTTTCCTTAAATAATTTGTTCTTTTTCTTTCTATCATTTTCACACAAGGATGTATGTTGGGGTGGGGTCAGGCCTAGGTTCAAATTTGAGCTCATTCTTGACTCTTCTTTATATTTCTCCTCCATATTTTATTTTGTTTCATATAATTTTGGTTCTGATCCATATTATGCATGCAGGTGCTTAGAAATTTAAAAACAAGGTTTCTCTTTCGTATCGGGTGATACCATTGAATATTCCTGAAACAGGAGTAAATGTCTGTCCTCTGAAACTTAATGAGTATATCACATGTCATGACTTGTCTTATATTAAAGAGCTAATGCCAAAACTAGATCTTTCAAGTAAAGAAGAGTTGGAGAGGCATTGTCCTCCACCTGATAGGTGCTTGTTTTGTTTGGTGCCACCTCCAACTGATTATAAGATACCTATAAGGTGGCCAATTAGTAGAGACTATGTGTGGCGGAGCAATGTGAACCATACAGGTCTTGCAGAGGTAAAAGGTGGACAAAATTGGGTGCCTGAGAAGGATCAACTTTGATGGTTTCCAGGCGGTGGAACTCATTTCAAGCATGGGGCATCTGAGTATATTGAGAGGTATGCATGATCTCTTTGGTCTTTCACGTTCCCACCTGTCAGTCTTGAACTTGCAGCTTTTTGAGAATTCATTTTCTTCTGTCAAGAGCATATGAAAAGAAATCGATCTGAAATTTATGATGACTTTCCTCTGCCTAAGCATTAGTGCGTAGATTTACCCGGTGCTTGTAATGATGTTGGGAGATGCAGTACCTAGTGTAATATTAATGGTAAAAGAGAAGTTAACAAGAGTATATCCCTAGAAGATTGTCTGTTTTTACGTGCCAAGACCCACAAAAAGATAAAAAATAAATTTCATTGATTAAATGTTTCAAAAATACCAACAACTCTCTTTTAAAATGAAAATTGCAACTTTCATTTCTTATATTTGCCTTCTATTTTCTACTTGATGATGTTTGTTTACAGACTCCATCCAAATCCAAACAGAACCCATTTTACTTAACATATTTGAAAGTTGCTTACAGACTCCATCCAAATCTGCTGCTCATGATATTCGTCTATTCTTCATAGGTTTGACTTAGTCTCAATATGGTGGACATGTATGTTTTCATGTATCTCATTTATTAAGTTATTTATTTGGTGTAGGTTAGGAAATATGACAACTAATGAGAAAGGTGACTTACGATCTGTAGGGGTATTTTAATTGCTTGATGTTGGTTGTGGTGTTGCCAGTTTCTTTGCCTATCTTCTTCCTTTAAGTATAGAAACAATGTCCTTTGCTCCTAAAGATGGTCATGAGAACCAAATTCAGTTTTGTTTGGAACGAGGAATCTGTGCAATAATATCTGTTATAGCGACAAAGCAATTGCCATATCCTAGAAACTCTTTTGAGATGGTGCATTGTTCCAGATGTCGAGTTGATTGGCATGAAAATGGTGAGCGCTGCGTTCATTATATAGGAAAATCTTAAAACTTAAATGTGTTTCTGCTATATGTTACTGCTTTGAGATTAACTCCGGAGACTTTTAGTGAATATTTGGCTTCCTACATCCTGCACATTGATTACTGAAATGACATTTAGATTCTCAAAAATTGTACTTTTGGAATTTGTTATCATGTCAGAAGCTTGTAAACATCTGTGATTCTCAGGATGATTTTAAACCATCATGGAAAACACCTCTGATGAGCTGTATTACCCTAAGTGATACATCATCTAATACAAAGAAACTACCGCCTCAGCCACAACGTCTTTCAGAGTATTCACAAAGTCTTAGTCGGCTAGGTTTGTGAATTCTATTCCTTGGTGTTCTATTCAATTAATTGATTATTTTGTTGCCCAGTTGTTTAGTTTTGGAAACAATCTTAAAATGAATGAAAATGTAATATAATGTAAAGTTTTATATTCCATGAAATAAGTCTTCTAAAATATCCCTTCAGATTGGTAATCACGAGCGAGGAAAACACCCTTTCTTCATTTAGTATAAGTAGCAGTAATTATGATTGTAGTAACACCTTTTCTTTAATACTATGAGTGTTCCCTCTAATATCTATGGTACCATAAAACTATAGTATAATGGGTAAATTTTTTACAAGAATCTTAGTCATGATCATATACTTCTGAAAAGAGTAATAGATCAACTAGATGTAGTTAAGAAGAATGCAACTGAGCTCTAGATAAACTTTGAAGCCATTTTCTTTTAACATTGTTGAACGTATATGAGTAATTATTTTTTACTTTCTTTTGGGGGAAAGAATGCTTGCTTAAACATGTTATAATCTGTTTCATGCAGGTATTGATCGAGAAAAGTTCTTAGCGGACACAATCTATTGGCAAGATCAAGTTTTCCATTACTGGAGACTGATGGATGTAAACAAGAAAGAAATACGTAATGTAATGGACATGAGTTCTTCCCTTGGTGGATTTGTAGTTGCTCTGAGTATATGGCCGGTTTGGATGATGAATGTAGTTCCTCTAACAATGAACAACACCCTTTCTGCCATTTATGATAGGGGTCTTATAGGGACTTTTCATGACTGGTAGGGTGTTATGAATTAGTTATACCTTATAAATCTTTATTCTGATTAAAATGTGCTATAATGATGCTGACTGGTTTTTGTAGGTGTGATCCATTCTCCACGTACCGACACTCTTATGATTTGTTGCATGCCAGCAATCTTCTCTCTCACTATAAAGGCCGTGATGAAGGTTGTTTGCTTGAGGATATCATGCTGGAAATAGATAGTATCCTTCGACCTCAGGTAACATATTTCTTTCAGAATTTGATGCTTGTGAGGCAACATAATGTCACTCAATTCATAATATTTTGTGGCTCATTGTCATGGTCCTCGAAGTAGATTCTCTCTTTGGTCTGTAAAAATCTAAAAGATCTAATAAGTTAGTTACATCAGAGAGATTACTCCAAGCAAAAAGGTTTAGTAAACATCTAGACTTAAAATGTGTATGGGTAGTTGGAAGTTCCTTCAAAACATCTAGAGTTCTAGGATCAATCGAGCTGATAATATTTGGATGAAACTGACTGGTTGTTCTTATCCACTATCATTCAAACACTGGTAATTTGCAATCTAGAACTCAATAAATCTGCAAATTGGAACTGTAATCTACAATCTGCAAACTGGAACTATAATCTGTAATCTAGAATTAATCTGGAACTGTAATCAGCAATCTGGAATTAATCTGGAATTGGAAGTGTAATCTACAATCTGGAATTAATCTGGAATTAGAACTGGAACTGTAATCTGCAATCTGCAATTTGGTAATAATTGCTAGAATCTGAAAGTTAACTCAAAAAACTGCAGTCTGCAATATGCAATATGGAACTGCTGCAATCTGGAATTAATCTGGAACTTCTTGCCTCTTCTATAACTGCTGCAATCTGATTTTGTTGTACATTTTAAATGTGTAGGGAAATGGAGGTGATCAAATTTGAAGAGTCGCCACAAGTAAATTTGATCTCATTGAAGTGGATGATGAAGAGTTTTTTAACTATTGTAAAAGTTTGAATACATTATGTTTAATTTTGTGAAATATATTCATTACTAGAATATATTGAACTATTGTAAGAGTACTTTTTGAACTATTGTGTACACATATTTAGAATATTGCTTTATAAGTATGTGTATGTATGCAAGACATACTATCTTTTGAAGTTTATTGCAAATCTATATGTTTGAATTACTTATTAGCCAATTTAATGCTTGAGATTATTTATTGCAAAAGAAATTGGTGTTTTTTAATTAGAAATTGTGGCATATAAATATTTTATAGCCAAAATAGTATTACCACACTTAAAAGTGTAACCATAGGGCTGTAAATTGTGGTATGCACATGGGCAAGGACTACACTTCAAAGTGTTGTCATACACTAGATAGAAAAGGCAACACTTTAAAACCGTTGTCATACATTAGATAGAAAAGGTAACACTTTAAAATCGTGGGCAATAAGGAAGCAAAGGCCACTCTTGAAAGTGTAGTTGTATGAGATAGAAATGTTACTATATGAGGTACATAAAAGCATAGCCAATTTGCCTTTTAGGCTATGCTTTTAAGCGTAGCTGATTGCCTAAACTCTAAGGTTACGGTTCTTTCCACCACCCTTGGAAAAGTGTTGCTTAAAGTCCAAAAGTGTCGCCTTTTATCAAAGGCACACATTTTGCTAGTTTAGGCTACACTTTAGTGGGGGTGGCCGTAGGCCTAAAATGTTGTAGTAGGAAGAGCGGACAATATTGTCTATTTTTGTGGCTCACAAATGTAGGGACCTAGTGATGAGTCCACAAATTGGACTCATTTAGGGCTATTTTTTAATAGAAATTGTGTCCTCAAATGCTTGTTTTATCTCAATATCTGATGAAAACCCTTAAGTTTCAGGTATCTGATGTTTGAAGGAAAACATGGACACTACATCGCAAAAAGGAACGAAAAGGCTGAAAAGAACTAAGAAATGAAGGTTTGAGCATCGCCGAGTCCACTTGGCGAGTCACTGAAGGGTCTTACTTCACCTTTTATTCTAGTGTACTGAGCCCTGAAGGAAAGGATCAGATTGGCGGAAAAAGGGAGCAGTCGGCGCATCGCCGAGAAGTTTCGCGAAGCAGTACCATGTCGCCCAATGACCCAGAGCACAATGATGTTGAAGGATGGTGCAAGATGGCGATGAACTACACCGAAAGGTAAATCGCTGAGTTGATCAGCGATTTCGACTAACGACGCCGAATGATCCGCTGCAACACAAATCTGTGAAACTATAAATACTAGTCAGAGTTGTAGTTTTAAGGGTGGAACAATTATTATAATTTTCATATAGAATAGTACTTTTTGATAATATGCTCTAAGTTTGAGAGGGTTTTGAAGACTTGAAGATCCAAAGGGTTTCTTCTTCAAGATTTGGATTTGAGTCTCTTGGATTCTTCAATTTTGGCCTGTATCAAGACTTAAATCATCATACCCATTTGAATGCAAGCTCAATTTGGTATAAATTTCTATCTCTTATACATGTGTGGCTATAAACCCCAATTCTTGGGGTGTGATTTTGTGAATATGGGTTAGATTAGTTGTTGGGTTTTGCTTTCTGATAGTCTATTCGTAGTTTAAATGTGATTTTGTTTAGTGGTTGTGGATGAACTTAATGAGGTTGTAGTTGCAAATATATCTCATATATGTGTTTTCGGCTTACTCGAGAGAGAGGTCGTAAAACTAAGACCACTAAACTGATGGTCAGTGCGAGTTGGTCGACATGAGGTTCAACTCGAGAGAGTGAACCCTAGTACCATGTCCACACACTAAACTCGAGAGAGTGAGTGAGTTAAGGCGGAGGCTGTTCTTCATGCAACAAGTGGGTGTCCGAGAGGAACCCACTTGAAACGGGGTAAGGTGCTCGAGAGAGAGCTTATCCCCCTTAAAGTCTAGCCTAGTCACAAATACTCACTGAATTTACTATCAAAAGCATGTACCCAATGATTTAGTCTATCCCGTATTCCTATCACATCCCAAGAATCCCCTCTCATTACTTAAATCTCTTTGTTAATTTTGTTGTTTTTACTTACTTGTGACAAACCCCATTGTTAATTGACACTCTTGTGTCCCCCTTTTAATTTACAATGTTTTTAATCGTTAATGTCTTTAGCTACAACTAGTTAGAACTAAATTTTATTTTTCTATTAATTCTCAAAACTACTCCCTTGGGAACGATTCTAACCCTTGGTTGGATTACTATACTATTGCACGATCGTAGACACTTGCATTGGAAATTGTGTCATTGATTACGCAAACATCAAAATGGCGCCGCTGCCGGGGAGTGGTGTTTTTTGAAAATTCTTAGATTAGTCGAATTTTCATTCTTATTAGTTGTAGTCTACTTACCTCATTTTTAGTTTTGTTTTGTTTGCTGTGTGAATATTCAAAAAGCATGAGCGTTAATGGTAGCAACGGTAACCAGGTAAGCCACCAAGACGACATCGGAAATCTCATGGGAGGTATTGGAGCCATCCGTTTACCCCCAGACGAGGGAAACGTAGTGTTCCACATAACGAGCACCATGTTGCAACTCTTGCAACTAAAGGAACTTTTCAGCGGACTGGCTCATGAGGATCCTCACGAGCATCTTCAAAACTTTGTAGATGTGTGCGGAACATTCTCGTTCAAAAAAATCTCTCAGGAGTCGGTCCGATTGAGGCTATTCCCTTTCTCATTGATGGGAGAGGCATGCAAGTGGCTAGCCGAGCTACCACGTGAATCCATCACTTCTTGGGAGGAGTTGGTAACCGCATTTCAAGTGCAATTTTTCCCTCCCTCGATGATGATGTCACTGCGCGATAGCATCCAGAGCTTTAAACGTCTAGAAAGACCGCCTTTACATGAAACTTGGATAAGGTTCAAAAAGTTGGTACAACAATGCCAAACCCATGGTTTTCCGGACAACGTGCTACTTCAATACTTTTACCAGAGTTTGGATTCGGTAAACAAAAGTGTCGCTGACCAACTCTCGCCTGGAGGCTTAATGCAACAGCCATATGCAGTTGCAGCCCAACTTTTAGATGGCATGACAACCATCAACATAGTATGGTACACTCGCGAGGATCAAGTCGCCCCTCTCACATTCAAGCTATCCAAGGAGCAGATGGAAAAAGATAATGAGAGAGATCAAAACATGGACAATATCATGACACAACTTGACATTTTATCTAAAAATGTCATGGGGGCTGGTTCCCGGGGTGTCAACACTGTGGGAGTCGGGTGTGCAAATCCTGAGGAGGCGAAATTTGAAGCCTTGTATAATGAAGAAGTGAACTTCCTACCCAACCAAGGCGGTGGTTATCGTTCAAACTACCCAAGGCAGGGTGGTAACCAAGGTTGGGCTAGAGATGAAGGATAGAAGGATTGTGAATGGAGAGACCAAAATCTTAATTGGAAGGATGGGGAAAGGACAGGTATGTGCCTCCCCACGAGCGCCAAAAGCCAAAGGATTCAGAGGGTGGTAGGTCTGAGGATATGCTTTCTCGTATCCTAAATAAATTTGAAGGGTCAGACAAGATCTTGAAAGAGATGAAAGAGGATGTGTCGACCTTTAGCCAAACTGTTACCTCCCATTCAGTTCAATCAAGGAGCTGGAGACCCATATGGGTCAAATGTCATCTCACCTAAATCTGACACAGAAAGGGGATTTACCTAGTGACACTATGGTCAACCACAAAAATGAGGTTTGAGGTGGACTTGAGTCGTGCCACGACGTTAATTAAGGCGTTGTTTGGGAGGCAACGCAAAACCCTTTTAATGCTTTAAGTTTGTTAAAAGAATAATGGTGTGTTGATTGCGTAGGTGGAATTGTGAAGATTGAACGAGAAGTATAGATTGGCGAACTAAAGGTCTAGTCCGCGAGTCACCGATTGGTTCGGCGACTCTGACCTAGACCGCCGGTAGGCCCAAAACCAATTCATGTTGTGGTCTGTAAAACTCAGCGGGATCAAGAAGCTATTAGCGAGTTGCCAACCATATCAGGGATTGCGATGAAGACCACTGTTTAGACCCTCACGCTGACTGAAGGTCCTGTAAAATGCGTCGAGTCAAGTGCTCACTCTGTGACTCGCCAAGAGGTTTGGCGATCGGAACTAATATCACCGAATGGACGAAAACTGGACGGTCTTTCTACCAAAGGTTTAAAAAATTTCAACTTCATTTCCTTCCCTCACTTTTTCACCTTCCCAAACTCACACCTACACTCTAGTTTTATATTACTTACATTTTCGGAGTATTTTGGTTGATTGATTTGTGCTTGGAGTCGGATTACAGTGCTTCCTAGCATCTCAATATCCATTTGATCAGCACAAAAGGTTAGTGTCCCGAACCCCATAACTATCTTGTCAAAATTGTACACTTTTGCAAATGTGTGATCTTGTCGAAATCTACTGAACCTCCTTGATTGGGTTTAATTGTTTATGTGTCAATTTTTCTTCGATAATCCCGCCTTTATTTCCTAAACTATGAAATCTTTTTCTTCAATGCACGAGTGGAGTTAATCAGTGATGAATGTTATTCGTATGTTATGGGTCCTGGTCGAATCTATGCTTTTTGTGCTTAAATTGAGTTTTCGGGGGTTGCGGAGCTGATTTTGAGAAGTTGGGTCAAAATTAGGCACGTTGGGTTATTCGGTGAGCTGTGACGAGCTCATCGAACTATTTCGCGGTTCGCCTAATTATCCTATCTCGCCCTTATTATCATGCTTTATTTGTTGTGGCATCTGTAACTTTCGACGAGAAGTATGAGATCGCAAAGAACACTTGGCAACTCGCCGAAAGTGTTCTCATTCGCCCTTTGTCCGCACCCCTAACTCCTTCTGCACTATGACCTTCAGCGGATTGTCTGTGGCTCGACGAATGTATTCAGTAGCACGCCGAATGGACTATCTAGTCTTCCTGCAGTTGAATGTCTTTGTTTTGGTTGTCAAATTGTTCTAATATTATCTCAAGACTTTGCAGACATGGCCAGACCAAAAGTTGTAGGAAGAAACATGCCACCCAGACACATAAAAGCACAAGAGTTCAGAAGAACTGCAAGGAATGAGAATAACATAGCCAGTTCGAGGAGGAGGATTCCCATAGACCCTAATGTCCCTTCGTGGGCTCGAGGGTTCAGCAATGCGATACACGCCTTTGTGGTAGCTCACGAGTTGGACAATATGATTGAGGCTAATATCGCTGCAGAAGCTGAAGCACATAGAGAAGAAAAAGAGAACCAGAAGTAGATTGACAACACTCCGGGTGCCCAGACAGATGGAGCAACTGCTTAGACATGATCCCCTCTTTACCTCCCTCTCTGTCTTTCTTTAATTGACTTGCTGGATACTTTTATTTGCATTTGAGGACAAATGTTTTAAATTGTTGTAGGGTGAGGCCCACCCTTTGTGTGCCAATCATGAATCGTGTTTTGTTTATATTTGGGCTTTGTGCTTAAATGGTGTTTTTACACTGCTTTTCTGTGGATGTTTGAGCTTGTTGCTCCTTTTATTTTAAATTGCAAAATGATTTTGATCTATCTGAAATTTTTTTGCCACCTCTCGTTTGTTGAATGTGGCTGTTCTTTTGCAAAATTTAAGTCTCGGTTCCGATCAATACCGATGACTTGAATAATGCTCTTAATTGAATGAACATGAAAGTACGGCTACGATGAGGCCAAATGAAGTTGCATAGACAATATGTGAACTCTTTGCATCTCGTTGTGATTAGCCATTTATCAAATCAATTCTCTTGTGATGATCATTGCAAACTAGCAAAAGTGTGGAGTCTTGTTTGACTGAAGTGTCAATGCCTAGTGTGAAGAGCTTACTTTGAACCATGAATGATAGATCCTAGAATTTGCCCTGTTGGTCCGGTCAACTAAGTGATGCTATCTCTTGATATGATCTTAGGCAACTTCTAAAAGTGTGAGCCAATTTGACATATACCTCTTTTGTGACCTACCCAGTGAGTGTGTGAACCGCTTTTGAACACCCCTTGAGCCTTACCTTTCTTTAGAGGAAACTTGATGAAACATAACCTTTCTTTATCCACTACTTATAATCCTTTTGAATTGTGGTTAATTGAATAGCCAACTTAGGCTAAAGGGTGTGGTGAAAAGATAAGGGAAAGTCAAGAAGTGCAAGGAAAGTCTCCTTTAACCCATGGTTTTGCAAAAAATGGAACCCTTCCATATAAAAAAAAAAGAGAAAGAGAAAAAGAGAAAGAAAAAGAAAAACACTGAAAAAGAAAGTTGTTGAATAAAGTACAAAAGAGATGGGTTCCCAAACAATCCATGGAAAGTGAATAATAGGATGACTTATGAGCACTAAAGATAATGATGAAGGAAAAGGAAAGGAAGTGTTGTGAGCACCACATTTCATGAGGATGAAAGTCACTAAGCCTAAATGACCATAACTTTGCACTCAGCCCCATTACGAGCCTTGAAAATATCTTTTTGATCTTGAGTGAGCTCGAAGAAATATTGATTGGAAAATACGGGCAAACATATGGGTGAAAACATGCATTGTGTTCTTCTTTGTGAGTGTAAGCGTTGCATTTGATTCCGAAGCTTTAAACTACGAACCATTGTGTGAATATGAAATCATTCCTTGTGTGAGGGCATTTGAACACTTTGGTTGAGCTTGAACTTGCATTTGAAGAAATTATTGTGGGCATGAG
This sequence comes from Solanum piurae, assembly GCA_029582685.1. Lineage (NCBI taxonomy): Eukaryota > Viridiplantae > Streptophyta > Magnoliopsida > Solanales > Solanaceae > Solanum > Solanum piurae. Next base: position 12,882 of record JAJOOO010000991.1, read on the forward strand.
GTTCTTTGATATTGGTGAGTCACAACTTGAATCTTTGAGTGCACATTTGATATTTGCATAAGTAAATTGAGTCTTGTTGTGTGCATTCATGATTGAGTCTTGTGTAGCACTGTTTGAGACACCCTTTTTGAATGGTTGAACTTGAGTTTGCTTGAGGACAAGCAAAAGTTTAAGTTGGGGGTGTTGATGAGTCCACAAATTGGACTCATTTAGGGCTATATTTCAATAGAAATTGTGTCCTCAAATGCTTATTTTATCTCAATATCTTATGAAAACCCTTAAGTTTCAGGTATTTGAAGCTTGAAGGAAAGCATGGACTAGTCGATGAAAAAAGTAACAAAAAGGCTGAAAAGAACAAAGAAATGAAGGTCTGAGGATCACCGAGTCCACTTGGCGAGTCGCCGAAGGGTCTTACTTCGCCTTTTGTTCCAGTGTGCTGAGCCCTGAAAGAAAGGATCAAGTCGGCGGAAAGAGGGGGAAGTCGACACATTGCCGAGAAGTTTTGTGAAGCAGTACCATGTCGCCCAATGACCTAGAGCACGACGATGCTAAAGGATGGTGCAAGACGGCGATGAACTACACCAAAAGGAGAATCACCAAGTTGATAAGCGATTCCAACTAACGACGTCGAATGATCCGCTGCAGCAAAAATCTGTGAAAGCTATAAATACTAGTTAGAGTTGTAGTTTTAAGGGTGGAACAATTATTATAATTTTCATATAGAATAGTACTTTTTGATATTTTGCTCTAAGTTTGAGAGGGTTTTGAAGACTTGAAGATCCAAAGGGTTTCATCTTCAAGATTTGGACTTGGGTCTCTTGGATTCTTCAATTTTGTTCTGTATCAAGACTTAAATCTTCATACCCATTTGAATGCAAGCTCAATTTGGTATAAATTTCTATCTCTTATACATGTGTGGCTAAAAAACCCAATTCTTGGGGTGTAATTTTGTGAATATGGATTAGATTAGTTGTTGGATTTTGCTTTCTGATAGTCTATTCGTAGTTTAAATGTGATTTCTTTTAGTGGTTGTGGATGAACGTAATGAGGTTGTAGTTGCAAATATAATCTCATATATCTATTTTCGGATTGCTCGAGAGAGAGGTCGTAAAACTAAGGCCACTAAATTGATGGCCAGTGTTAGTGGGTCGACATGAGGTTCAACTCGAGAGAGTGAAGCCTAGTCCCATGTCCACACACTCAGCTTGAGAGAGTGAGTGGGTTAAGGCGGACGCTGTTCTTTATGCCGCAAGTGGGTGTCCGAGAGGAACCCGCTTGAAACAGGGTAAGTTGCTCGAGAGAGAGCTTATCCCCCTTTAAGTGTAGCCTAGTCACAAATACTCAATGAATTTACTATCAAAAGACTGTACCCAATGATTTAGTCTATCCCGTATTCCTATCACATCCCAAGAATCCCCTCTCATCACTTAGATCTCTTTGTTAATTTTGTTGTTTTTACTTACTTGTGACAAAACTCCCATTGTTAATTGACACTCTTCTGTTCCCCTTTTAATTTAAAATATTTTTAATTGTTAATGTCTTTAGCTACGAGTAGTTAGAACTAAATTTTATTTTTCTATTAATTCTCAAAACAACTCCCTTGGGAACAATCCCAACCCTTGGTTGGGTTATTATACTATTGCAGGATCGTAGACACTTCTATTGGAAGTTGTGTCCTTGATTGTGAAAACATCACCTAGTCCTTGGCAGAGTTCTCTTGTCCAGATTCATAATGGTGTACATATCTAAAGTTGTCCTGTTAGTAGGTTGGTGAAGTCGCCAGCGTAATTCACCAATAGAAGTGGACCAACTTGTTTGTCCAATAGACAATTATTCTTTTTGGTCGATATAGTAGTAATGAAAATCAACAAGAAGATTCATACATTCAAAAGAGAATGAGAGTTAGCAAGTGCTCTCAAGAAGTCACAAAGAACATTGCAAGGGACTTGGTCCCTGCAAGACTGTATATGTGAAAAGGACGACAAGACAACTATAAAAAAAGCTACCACCTCTGATAGAGTGCTGAAGTGTCTTTGTTGTATTTTGAGCTTTGTGTCTTACGTGCTTAAATTGTAAACCTATTCCTAAGATATAAAGGAATTAGATCTTTGTTCATTTCAAGAGAAAGTCTAAATCAGTTAGAGTTGATTGATTTAGTGGGCAACATTGTTGTTGTTTAGTTAAAGTCTAAATCATCTAGAGTTAGGTGGTTTAGTGGGGAATATTGTTGTTGCTTAGTTGAAGTCTAAATCATCTAGAGTTGGGCTGTTTAGTGGGTAACATAGTTGTTTCTTAGTTGAAGTCTAACTCATCTAGAGTCGGGTGGTTTAGTGGGAAATAGAGTTATTGCTTAGTTCTTTTTTTGTAGTAGAGTTGCTACATTGAGGAGGAAGGGGTTTAGAGGTAAATTCCTATGTTACAAAAGTCTGTAATCTGAATCATTCCTCCATTTCAGTGAAATGGAGTTTGGGTTGAAATCTTGTGAGTACAGGTCGTTGTTTTCACCGCCCTTGACCAAGGGGGTTTCCACATAAAATCCTTGTGCCTGATTTACTTTGAGCTATTTATTTTCCGTACTTTTATTTTAGTTACTGGTCTTGCTGAGTCAAGGTACCTGGTCCGTTGACTGATAGTGGAGACCTACATTCCAACAGGGTTTCCAGGGATGGTGTAAATCTGTGCTTATAGCACTCTCGGCCAAGAACACGTTGGGTTTCATTAAAGGTGGTTGTGCCGAACCACCTTCAACAGACACGAAATATTATTTAAGGAGTAGGTGTAATGACATGGTCACCTCTTGTATCCTTAATTCCTTGTCCTAAGATATTGCTCAATTAGTGATTTATTCCGAAACAACAAAAGATTTGTGGACAAAAATTATATCACCTGCAAAAGGAATTAAATTGATTAGTATAGGGATCTATTGATGTAGCATGGTATTTCACCAACTTAAAAAGATTATGGGATGAATCAAACTCTCTCAACTCAAATATTGTTTGAAGCTGTGTGTGTGTCTGTCAGGGAAAAGATAAGACGATAAAATCTGTGGAAGATCAAAACAATTTCTCATGGGATTGAATAAAACTTATGCTCAAACTGGGGGAATATTTTGGATGATGAACCCTCTGCGTGGGATTAGTCATGCCTATTCTCTTCTTTTGCAAGATGAGAACCAATAGGAGATCTACACGGATCCACACTTTCCCTCTAATGGATCATATTTGATGGTATCATATCCCCTTGATTCTTCGTTGAAGCTTTCTATAGTCTCTGAGAATTTACTTGCCGATCCTACTATCTATTGTCGTCTTGTTGGGAAACTCAATTATCTGACCCATACGAGGCAAGATTTGTCTTTTGCAGTTCTTACATTAAGTCAATATATGCATCAGCCTTGTGCAGATTATTTCACTGCGGCACTTTGAATTTTGAGATACCTTCGAGCCAATCCTGGTCAAGGTTTGTTCTTTACATCATATCCATCTTTTTCTCTTACCAACTTTTGCGACGCCGATTGGGTTTCCTGCAAAGACACACAAATATCTGTTAGTGGCTTCTTCATAAGTCTAGTAGGTGCTCTGATTTCTCGAAAATCAAAGAAACAAGCCTCCATTTCTTTGTCTTCCACAGAATCTGAGTATCGATATATGGGGAGGGTAACTGTTGAACTTACTTGGTTAGTCCAACTTCTCGAAGATTTGTCTATCACCCCCATCTTTGCCGGTACCGGTACACTCTGATAGCAAAGCAACAATCCACATTGCTCGAAATCCTATTTTTTATGAAAGAACGAATCACATGGAACTAGATTGTCATTTTGTGCGATGACAGTTCCTCTCTGTTTGATTTCTGTGTCTTTCGTTCCTTGCCCTTCTCAACTAGTAGATATCCTCACTAAAGCCCTTTTAGGGCAATCTCATAGCTCAATTCTCTCCAAGTTGGGAGTCATTTCTCTCCCCTCCAACTTGAGGGGGGATATTGAGATTTGTTCTACTGGTGTATTTTGTGTTGAGAAGGCAAACACACAAATGAAGGTTCAACAGAGTAAAGGAGAAGTGAATGAAGTTGAAGTGAAACAATGGTCAAAGCCTCTGATGAATCGATGAATCTATCAAACAATGCAGACAAAAGGAGGGCACATGGAAAGATTACAAGGCAACCAAAGATAAATAATGGATATAATTACAGCCATAGATCACAGAGTAACAACTATCAAATACATGAGCAAGTCACGTGATGGTTGTGATGGAGGTTTCCTAGCAGACAAATTAGTGTACGACAAATGTACATAATATAGTTTAATTGTTCTTTATTTTTACATAGAAATTACATAGGATATTTGTAAAAATACATAACGGTTGTACATGGTTGAAGGAATGAAATAGATAGACATTTCCCCCAAATTTCTTCACCTCCAGCAGCAGCTTTGCCACATTTAGAAGCAGTAAATCGGCGTTCTTTAACTAATTCAGCCCCACAATGCCTTCAGCTATTCGAATATGTTCCCTCTCGGGTGAGACTAAAGGACTTTAGCATTTGTACTCTTGTTCATGAACGCTGCTTTTTTTTATCTCGATTTCACTACCTCCCAAATGTGTTTAATCCACAAATAGCTATAGTGCCTACCCCGCCTTCAGGCCTAAGCATATCAGTTCAACAGACGATCCTCAGATTCTTCCCATCTGCAAAGGTGCAGATTGATTGAGAAGGAACTCATGGAAGTGACTTTTGTACTAAAGCAGAAGGAAATATTGATTTGGAACTTAAGCTATAGAAGTTACGTTAGTCTGTGCCACATATTTGGAATGTCCTGGTGAATAAGGCTCGAGTTAGAGGTGTGTGGAGGGCTTTAATTCTATCACATGATGGAGAATGTTGCTTCGAGTGATTGTCTTACCATATATAGGGATAGTTTGTAGATAACTTCATAGGAATGTTTGTGCATGAAAAACATTGTGAAATGTGAATCACTGAAGAAAGGTCTCAATTAGCCTCGAGGCTCTGCTTTATAGTTAAGTTTTTAATGTTTCAATTGTAACAAACGATTTCGACAAAAAATGGGTTCTGTTTGATCTTGCCAGGTTCATGTGTTAAGGCTGTGTTGCGAATTTTGGACTTAAATGCTTATTGTAAACTAGTTATGGACACGTGCATATAAAAATTACAAAAAATGATAAACTTACCTGATGTAAGCATTAAATAAGTTTTTTTCATCATTGAGTTCACTTAGTAACTATCAAAACAAATAGAATTCACGAGGTTGGAAAGATTACAAAATTTGACAACATGAATCGAATTATAGTTTTATTTGCATTGCAATCCAAACTTCACACAAATAAGCAAGTAATATTTTATATTAATTGTTAGCTGATTTGTGGAAAAAATGAGCAAATAAAAAGAAATGTACACACCTACAAAAGATTCTTAATGTCTATTTATATAATATATTTTATGAATAAAATTTAATCACATAAGAAAGATTTCTGCTTTTTAATTGAGTTTTTAAACTTTTCGGTTGTAATAATCAACGATTTCTATAAATATGGATATTTGGGTTCTTCTCGATCTTGCTAGATCCATGTACTAAGGCTGTGTTGCAAATTCTGGATGTAAATGCTTATCATGAATTGTGTGACCATCTCATCTAAAATTTGCACTCTTTTAATTACTTAATTATGTCTTCAACACGCCCTCTCATGTGCATACCGTATTCAGATTTATGGGCCAAGCACTTTTGAAGAATCTAACCAACATAGGTTCCCGCTATGATATTCATGAGTAAAAAGTGAAGTAAAAGAATATTACTTTAATATAGCAGGTATATTAAGCGGCTCGGAGGAGTTTCTCTATGGTATGTTCCTGCATATATTTAAGTATATCTACTACAAAATGCTCATGCTTTATATTCTGGCCTCCTCTTCTGAATCCATGGACGGAATTTCTGTATAATTACTTGTGGTTTTCAGAAGGTTTGCAGTTTTAACATATTAATATCACAACAAAATCATCGATATGGACAAACTTATAAGGGCACACAAGAACATCTGTTAGGATATTACATTGTATATATAATGTCAAACTTATTTTATATATGTATATATAGTAGATATTGTCTTCCCGTGGCTTCTTCATGTGTACACACCAACTTCTCCTCAACTGGCAAGTAAGCACTCCAACTTTGAAACTGCACATTTAGAACCCTCAACTTGGTCTCAACTAGCAACTAAACACTTCAACTCGTCCCTATTGTTTATTGTGAACACCAGATGCTGATGTGTACATAATTTTCAGAGGCGTCTTGTGCTATGCAATTTGTATTCTAAACCAATCCTACATATAATTTTTTTGCAGAAACAGTAAATTCCAAAGCTTAAATCAAGTAGTGAAGAATAGAAATTAATTAACAAAGACTAATGACTGTAAAATGTACCAAAATCTGTAACAATTGTATGAAACAGAAAGGAAAGAAAATCGAGCCCACTGAATGCACAATGTCCCCTTAAGGAAATTATTCTCCTCTAGTATTCGATGTTTGAATTGGAATATATCCTCCAAGGATAGAACGATTTTATTCACCAGTGTATTGATACCTAAAATAATGGTGTCAGCGAGCCACTCAACGATAGTAACGTACACGAATAAAGAATTTGTGCAGAAGAAGAAGTTTAGAAAATTCATAAGTGAAAAAGTCTGAGGATTCACAAGTATTTATAGCCAAGAAGCACTGGTTCATAAAGGTTGCACCCTTTCAGAAACGACACGACCATTCATGAAAGTTTGCAACCTTTCAAATGGTCATAGCCTTTTCTGAAAATTACAACCTTTCAGAACAGTCATCTCCAACGGTGGAAAATTCAAATAAAATGGGAAAGACGTTGTAAACACAGGTTGCGCGGATTCGAGTTGGGTCGGGTCATTTCGGCTAATCATTTAAATAATTAAAATGTTTTGGCCGTTTAATTTAATTTAATTAATTAAATAAATACTTAACTAAATAATTAAAACAAACTTTGTCCAAAAAATAATCTCTCGATCGATCATTTTCCAAAGCCAAAGCCAAAATCGGGTCCCTCTTTCCAACCCTTTGAACAACTAGTAGAAGTGTTTCTTTATTTCAACACTATAAATTTTCTTTCCAGCACTGATGAGGGAGAAATGCATTTTACTAAAGCATAAGAGAATCTTTTCAAATTCTCATCTTCCCTCTATTTCCCATTAATTCTTGCTATATACCCAACAATCTTCCATATGAATGGGGAATAGTAATAACATAAAGGAGTGCACAGATGAGTGTGTACTTTACAAGAAAGGCTCAATTGAATCTAGATAAGTAGGTTTCCCATTGAGTTTTCCATAGTAAACATATGTCGGATATACTCGGTCAGTTGGTAGATGTGATATCTTTGAACCGTCAAGGTTTGGTGTATAACTAGACAACGATATGCCACACAATCAACCCTTTAACATTTATGGTTTTAACGATTGTGTTCGTTTCAACCATGAACACCTCCTGGTTTCATAAGTGTATAGAGAATAGGCTTTTTACAATAATTCTCTTTGAAAGGGCTTACACTTCACACTCACATAGGTGATATATAACCGTGTCATCTCGTAGATACACAATTTGATCAAATTTGCCAAACTTAGAAAATCATTAAAACCTTTAAGCTTTATTAACTCATTAACGAGCCTTAATGTTTTAACCTTGTTCCTGAACATAGTCTTCATCATGAGAATGGATTGAGTTAATTGACAATGTCGAATTGTCAGTCACAACTTTTTTGTTCTCCTTGAACCTAGCCTTTGGGATCTCTAGTCTACTAGGTAGAGTTACCGTGAGTTATTCTAAGCCGTAAACCCATTTCCTTAGATGATCTTTCAACTGCCTCTCTCACTAGGCCTTTCGTTAATGGATATGACACATTATCTCTTGACTTCACATAGTCAATTATATTGTGATAATTCCACTAGACAACAATTATCTTATGGTATTATATCTCCATTGTATATGACAAGATTTTTTGGTGTACATGATGCTCCCTGCCCGACTTATTGCCCCTTGACTATCACAATGTATGCATATAGGTCCCACATGTTTGGGCCAGAATGGAATGTCTTCTAAGAAATTTCGAAGTCATTCAACTTTTTCATCGGCCTTATCTATGGTAATAAATTCAGATTTCATTGTAGAGTGAGCGATACATCTCTTTTTGGATGATTTCCAAGAGACTACTCCTCCACTAAGTGTAAACACATAACCACTTGTGGATTTTACTTCATTGGACCTGGTGATCCAATTTGCATCACTATATCCTTCAATCACGACAGGATATTTATTATAATGTAAATCATAGTGTTGTGTATGTTTCAGATACCCCAACACACGTTTCATTGCCATCTATGGAGGTTGATTAGGATTACTAGTGAACTAACTTAGCTTGCTAATAGCACATGCTATATCTGTTCACGTACAATTTATAATATACATCAAACTTCCCAACACTTTAGCATATTCCAACTAAGAGCCACTTTCACCTTCATTCATTTGAAATGTAAAGCTTTTACCAATTGGAGTTTTGACATCGTTTAAATTCAACTACTTGAACTTGTCCCATACTCTTTCAATAAAATGTGATTGACATAATGCTAATCTCTCAGGAGTTTTGAGAATCCTGATCCTTAAGATCAAATCAGCAACTCCTAAGTCCTTCATGTCGAACTTGTTAGACAACACGCGCTTAGTAGCATTTATATCATCAATATCTTTACTCATTATTTACATGTCATCAACATAGAAACAAACAATGACTTCATGATGCAGAATGTTTTTAATGTAAACATATTTATCACACCCGTTAATCTTGAATCCATTTGTCAATATTGTTTGGTCAAATTTAGCATGTCATTGTTTGGGTGCTTGTTTGTGCCCATAAAGTGACTTAACAAGTCTGCACACTTTCTCTTCTTTACCAGGAACTACAAAACCTCAGGTTGTTCCATGTAAATTTCTTCCTCCAACTCTCTATTTAAGAAAGGCTATCTTAACATCCATGTGATGGATTTTAAGATCATGCACGACCGCCAGTGCTATTAACATCCTAATAGATGTTATCCTTGTTACTGGAGAGTATGTATCAAAGTAATGCAAACCTTCCTTTTGTCAGTATCCTTTGACTATAAGTCTAGCTTTATATTTGTCAATAGTCCTATCAACTTCCATTTTCCTTTTAAAGATCCATTTTGATCCTAAAGGTTTATTTCCTAGGAGGTAGATCAACAAATTTCCAAGTATGGTTACTCAAAATTGATTTGATCTCACTATTAACTGCTTCTTTCCAAAAAGTTGACTTAGAAGAAGACATTGCTACTTTAAATGTTTGAGGCTCATTTTCAAGCAGGAATGCCACAAATCCTAGTCTGAAAGAAGTGGAACATTGCAGGTAAAAGTGAAAGGAAGCAAACACTGGTATATGTATAGAGCTTGTTCAAAGCATATGACTGTAGACAAACATAAGTTTCTTTAACTCACTGCATTCAAAGGGGAGTGTTTCATTTGGAGATGGAAAGAAATGTACTATTCTAGGAGTTAGGAAGATCGGAAAGTCTAAAACAAATTCCTAGAAGTAGTGTACCATATGAAAAGGGCTAAAACATAATCTCCTCAACATCTCTCAACCATGCGACAAAGGTAATGAAGTATTTTTTACTTTTGAAGGTTGCGGGGTTGAAAAGCTTGATACAAAGGAAGTTGTCTTAAAAGCTAAATGACACATAAATGTATACAAAGCAGACATCATGGGAATGTTACTTTGGCACAAAGAACTTGGACATACAAGTTTGAAACAATTAAACAAGTTGTTAGAAAAAGAGATGGTTATAGGCTTGCCTAAAACCAAATTCAAAAATGACAAAGTTTGTGGCGCATGTGTAAGGGGAAGAAAGTGAGATCATCCTTCAAACCAAAGAACTAGGCAAGTACAACAAAGTGCCTTGAACTTGTTTACATGGACCTATGTGGGCCAATAAGGGTAAGAAGTAAAGGAGGAAAAAGGTATATCTTTGTCCTTGTTGATGATTTTTCTCGATTAACTTGGACATTATTCATGGCTTCTAAAGAAGAGTCCTTTGATATCTTTTGAATTTTTATCAAGAAAATGGAGAGGACTCTAGGACTGTCCCTTATTTCCATTAGATCTGATCATGGAACAGAATTCGAAGAATTTTGTTCAATACATGGAATAGACAATAATTTCTCTGCTCGTAGAACTCCTCAACAAGATGGAGTAGTTGAAAGGAAAAATAGGACTTTAGAAGATATGTCTAGAATAATGATGATTTCAAATAATCTTGAAAAAAATCTCTGGGCTGAAGCCATTAGTACTGAATTACTCGTCCCATTTTGGAAAAGACTCCCTATGAATTACTCAAAGGTAGAAAACGAAATATCACTCACTTTGGAACTTTTGGTTGCAGATGTTTTGTTCATAATAATGTAAAAAATAACCTGGGAAAATTTGATTCAAGGATTGATGAGGGAATTTTTCTAGGATACTCTCCACATAGTAAAGCATATAGAGTCTTGAATAAAAGAACAAATTGTGTTGAAGAGAGTGTGCATGTTATTTTCAATGAAAATAGTTCTATGCTTGAGACTAACATGCAGGGTGATAATGTAATGAAGGAGCGCACTCAGGAATAAGTTGTGCCGACTGGCGGCACAAAATGTACTTTTAAGTAATTGGCCCATGACTTCGGTTGAACTATTAGAGAACACACATACAGGGGGAACAATGAGTCAAGATACTGATCACACTAAGGCACAAAATGTTTTAGATACTACTGTAATCTTTCAACGGTTTAATGTAAAAAGCTACAAGTATTAGGGATCACATCAAATTGATAATGTTCTTACAGACCTGACCTCTGGAATGACTATCAGGTCAGGCTTGATGAATTATGTGCCTTCCAGGCCTTCTTGTCTATGGTTGAACCAAAAAGGGTGAAGGATGCGCTTCTCGATGAAGATTGGACACTATATATGCAAGAGGAGTTAAATCAATTTGAAAGATTCAAAATATAGCATCTTGTTCCACCACTTTAAGGGAGAACAATGATTGGACCAAAATGGGTATATAGAAACAAGTTGGATGAAATTGGAACAGTCACAAGAAACAAAGCAAGATTGGTGGTCCAAGGGTATCATCAGGAAGAAGGAATCGATTACCATGAGATTTTTTCTTTAGTAGCAAGACTTGAAGCTATTCGATTACTTATCGCCTTTGCTATTTTTAAATATTTTACTCTATATCAAATGAATGTGAAGAGAGCATTCTTGAATAGATACTTGAAAGAAGAAGTATATGTAAAACAACCACCTGGATTTTAAAATCTTGAGTTTTGTGATCATGTCTATAAATTAGACAAATCTCTATATGGATTGAAGAAAGATCCAAGAGAATGGTATGAAAGGCTATCCAAGTTCCTACTAGACCATGGACACACAAGAGGTAAAATCGACAACATATTTTTTCTAAAAATATATGCAAAAGACTTGTTGATTGTGCAGGTATACGTAGATGACATAATCCTTTGATCTACAAATAGTCTAATGACTCAAGAGTTTGTTAAGCTCACAAGTGGAGAGTTTGAAATCATCATGATGGGTGAACTTAACTTCTATCTTGGATTACAAATCAAGCAAACACCCACAAGTACTTTGATTCATCAATAAAAGTATGTGAAAGAGCTTCTCAGAAGGTTCAACATGAATGAAACAAAGGAAATTGATACTCCCATTGCTACTGCCACAAAGTTAGATATGGATGAAACATGTGCATTTATCGAACAAAAGGTGTAAAGGGGAATGCTTGGGTCTCTCTTCTATCTTACGCAAGTAGACTAGATATCATTTTCCGTTTGGGACTATGTGCCAGGTTTCAATCAAATCCCAAAAAATCTCATCTTAAATCTGTAAAAAGAGTTTATAGATATCTCAAAGGAACAACTGACATGGGACTCTGGTATTCCAATGGAAGCAACTTCAATCTTGTTGGCTATGAAGACGCTGATTATGCTGAATATTTGGTCGATAGAAATAGCACCACATGTATGGCACACTTCTTTGGAACATGTTTGATATGTTGGTTTACAAAGAAACAAAACTTTGTAACCCTATCCACGGCTGAGGCTCAATATGTGGCGGCTGGATTTTATTGTGCACCATTTCTATGCATCAAACAACAACTGTTTGATTTTGGTATGAATGTTGGTATTGTTCCTATCTTATGTGACAATACTAGTGCCATTAATATAGAAAAGAATCATGTGCAACATAATCAGACGAAACACATTGATATAAGACATCACTTTCTAAGAGATAATGTCGAGAAAAGTCACATATCATTAATGTTAAGTTCCACTGATGAACAAATTACTGACATTTTTACCAAAGCATTAAGTAGGGAGCACTTTGAGAAAAATAGGCTATACTTGAGGATGATTAAGATTGCATAATTTCCCTCCCTCAATGATTGGTTAGAAAACTGTAGCTATACGAACTAATAAATGTTTTAAGCTATGAAGTGCTGAATTATCTAGTCTGTAAAATCCATTAACTTGCATATCATTTTTGTCCTCATGAACTCTCACAAATTCTCATATATTTTTGCTGCTTTGAGCAGTTAATAATAGGTACATATGTTAGAGAGGTTACAAAAACTATTAGAAAACTTCCATTCATTCATCCTTTCTTATTATCCATCATTACTTTCGTTAGTGTTGACTTGTCGCATGTTATTTTGGCAGATACTGAGACCAGAGCTTTTATTTCTAGTGGTAGCTGCTGAGACCCTAGCCAGGGATGGAGGTAGGGCCCGAGGTAGAAGTCGTGCTCATGATGTAGCACCGACAAGAGGTCATTCCTCTAAAGTTGCCCCCAGCTAGATTGGGCACTCATGACCCACAAGTTGAGGTTGTTGAGGACCAAGTTCCTCCTGAGTTTACAACTCTTTTGTTTAAAGATACTTTGTTGTGGATATAGGGTGTGTTGGATAAATTTTCTAAGGGTGGTACGACAGGTAAACCACACGGTTCTCAAACGAGGTAGTCTCTGATGATCCTTTATTAGGAAGGTCAGCCACTAGTGGTTCATGCACTGGCTATTGGTGCACAGATTACTCGTGAGGTTATTCTGAAAGAGGATGATCAGTAGTGTTATGAGAGGTTTCAGAAGATGAATCAACCCTAGTTTAAGGGTGGTAAGAGAGATGACATGATGTCCGTTTAGGTGCACCCCAGCTTTGTGGACTTGTGAGGGAGTGGTGGAGGTCTTATGTGAGGTCTAGACCAGTTGGATCTCCTCTACCAGAGTGGGATATATTCTATAATGCTTTCCAGGATCGCTTCATCCTTTCGAACGTGACAGAGGAGAGTCAACTGAGGTTTGAGGACATGAGACAGTGTAGTTTATCTGTCATGACCCGAGCATACACCATGGACGTGGCCAACAATCGATAACCATTGCTGGTCCCCAAGATAACCCTCATCTTGGTTTGCTACAAGCTGAAGACTAACTCAAGCATACATAAGCTTAATACTGAATTAAATTCATTGAACTCCAATAATGAACTTTATGAAAGTCTGAACAATACTTAAAATAAAGTAAATAATGAAATATCTTCGACTCTGTCTATCTGTGAAGCCTCTACTATTACATAAAGATATCGGGACAAGACTAACGACATCTCAAAACTACTAACTGTAAGGTAAAGGTAAAGTCCTCAGGAATATAAGAAAGGTCACCAAAGCTGACTGGAATATCGCATGGCCTCAACGAAATGCATGTTGAGGATCCTGAATACTTGTATCTGCATCATGAAACGATGCATGCCAAATTGATTAGTATATGGAATGTACGAGCATCTAAGGGGAATTCTAAAGCATAAACATAAGCTTGGACTTGATAAAAAGGAAACATATTTACCTCTTCTTAACTCACTCAACTAAACTCAACTCAAGAATAGGACACTGAACTCAAAGATATGATACTCAACTCAAAGGTTCTCAACTCAAGATACTCAATGCAAGATACTCAAGGATAAATAAACAATCAAAGATGCAATATATGGAAAAAAATTAAAAAGTAGATAATAACTCAATTTGTATTTAAAAATACAATATAACTCTTTGGGAGATTCTCTAACCGACAACCATCACTATGAGCTATGTGATGATACAACATCTAGTCGACGCTGCCAGAACCGTCCTATACTTTGTCGGGGAATATAATCTACTAGTAAGTGCATCCACTAGTCTATGCTAAAAAGCATTAAGGAATCATCTAAAACGTATGACTCTTTCTGCTCACGTTGGTTACATGGTTTATGGGGATGTGAGTTGTATGAATTCTCCTCCATATCGGTGCTCAATACTACTCCCAGAATATATTAGCTCATATTTTTAAAAACATTACTCTTTCTGTGTTTTGAGATTATTACTCAAAAATCATTCTCTTAAAAGAGATGGTACTCAAACTGCTCAAAACTCTTTTAGAAATCTCAGTTTCCTCTCATTTTAAATGTAAAACATTACTCTTGGAAATACTTAGTTCCCATATATAATTTTAAAGAACATGAACTCAGCTCTACTCTTCATCAACTTAATGCTCAAGTATTTAAAACAAGTTTTAAAACAATTTGTAAAAGGACTTCTTAAAATAGGGTTCATGCCAAATTATGGACGTGAACGACTCAATTCAAGGTTTTCAATAACCATGCATAGAACTCAATACTTGGAACTCAACAACTCCAAAACTCAAGGAGTCAATGATACTACTCATCTCAAGAATGCTCGACTCGTAGGGTTCATGCAGAATTATGGGAATGAACTACTCAACTCAAGGACTCAATGATACCTCTCATCTCAAGATTGCTCGGCTCATAGGGTTCATGCAGAATTATGGGCATGAACTACTCAACTCAAGGACTCAATTATACCTCTCATCTTAAGATTGCTTGACTCATAGGGTTCATGCGAAATTATGGGGATGAATTACTCAACTCAAGGACCCTCATGTGTAACATGTAGTAGCCCCATGATTAGGAATATAATCATAAAATGATTAGGAACTCAATACTCAAGAACCATGAACTCAAGAACTCAAATCAACTTATCTCAAGATTACTCAAATCTAGGGGTAGAATCCTAGATTTCTCTTTAACTGATTTTAAAGAAGATGTAGGGCATGAGAATGAACTATTCCAACACTATGATAGCTTTAAATACCTCGAAGTACAAGGTTCTTGAAGAATGTTGAAGAAAAACTTGATTAGAAGCCTTGGAACCCTAGCTTGAAGGTAAACGATCAAGAGAACCTTTCTTGAGATTGTAGAATTAGTTTCTTGAAATATCTATGGACAAGAGTTATGATTTTCATTATTGATCCATAATTTTATGTAGGAATTTGAGTTGAAAAGAATGGAGTTCTTGGAGAAAGACTTACCTTGTAGAAGAATCTTGAAAAAGATTGAAAGAATCTTGAATGAAGTCTTCTACTTTGATTTCCTTAGGGTTTTTCCCTAGGGTTTGAGAGAGAAGAGAATCATAGATAAAACATGCAAATGTGATTGTTTTGAGCCTTTTATTAGTCAAGAAATTTGTTTAGGGTTTTCTTGGAGTTAAAAAGTAAAAAATGACCCTTTTTAATGTTTTCCCATCGGCTAATTTGTAACAACATTGTATCAGGTTACTAAAATGGTCATAACCTTTTACTCAAAAATTATAGTGACGCGAAATTGGTGGCATTTGAAAGTAGATTTAAATACCTTTAATTTGATAGGTTATGGGCCACGTAACTCTTTATATTCTAAGATATATGATCGTTCGAAATGGACTCAAGTAGAATCCTACATCAAAACTTAATAGATAAGAAAACTTTTTGAACACTTATAAAAAACTCATCAAGAAATAAATTTCTCAACATTTATGGATAGATTCGAAAAAGAAACTCATGATTGGCGTGTGGGTGAACAAACCCAACACTATGGAAGCTTACATACCTCAAAGAACTGGGTTCTTGGCGAAATCTTGAATTTCTTGAACGAACGCTTGAAACTTTGAACTTTTTCTCCTCTTGAATCTTCTCTCTAAAACCCTAAACACTTTTGGGGATGAATGAAATTGATTCTTATCAGTTTAGACCCTTAATTGGTTGAAATTCACGTTTAGAATAAGTGGGGGTAAGGAAAAGACTAAAACACCCCTCCTATTTTTGGGTAACTTTCCTTAAATGAACAACCTGACTTCAAAAGGGCATATCTACCTTATACGAGCTCAAAAATTATCAAACTCGGTGGCGTTGGAAAGAGGACTCAGAGATCTTTCATTTGATATCTTGTAGGTCTCCTAACTCATATTATACAGAAAGTTATGGTCATTTGAAGTTGACCCAAAACATAAAAGAACTAAGGAATGACTTGAATGAATTCTCTTTAATTATTTTTGGAACTCAAGGTGCTATATCTAGTGACCTGACCATAATACTTAATAAATTTTAATTTTCTTGGTAAAAACTTACTCACTAAGAAAAATGATTCAAGATTTAGCTCAAAAATTTTCCGGGGTGTTACATTATCTGTGACCGAGTATGAGGCTTGTTTAGTGAGCTTTCCAAGCATGCTATGACTGTTGTTCTGAATAAGGTACAGAGATAGTCCACATGTTTGTGAGAGGGTTTACTTTATCCACAAGATACTATGTGTTCCAAGCATCCAGAAAGGGAGATTCTTTCCATTACATTGTGAATACCACCAAGGAAGAAAAGTTGATTGTTAAAGAATAGTTTGAGGATTCCAAGAGGGCCCGCTCTTCGGTTCATTTTTCTATCACCTCAACTTAAGGCAGAGGTTTACATAGAGGTAATAGCTCCTAACAGCGTCGTAGGCATGTTCATGCATCCATGGCAGCAGTTGAGAGTGGACAGACATCCCAAGGGTCCTATAGTTCTGGCCGAGGTGACCATAATAACTCATGTGTTCCGTCACAGAAGTTATATATGTCGAGGTCATCTTATTCTTTTGGGGATCCAAGTCATACGATTTAGTAGTGTCTTTTGCGGACTCACTTAGGACCCTAACATACTTATTCACCTACTCTAGCTAGAGATTTAGCACCTCCGGCCATGGGTCAAGGTAGAGGTTAGTCTCATAGAGGTGGTAGGGCTTTTGGTAGGGCTGCTACAACTCAGTAGGGCGAGGTCGGTGTATTACTCAGAATGGTGGTGGTCGAAAGGAAATGTTTTATGCTTTTCCTAGGAGGCCCAAGGTTGAAACTTCTGATACTGTGATTACAACTATCGTCCTAGTATTCCATCGACCTGCCATTTTATTGTTTAATCCAAGGTCTACTTTCTTATATGTGTCTACCTATTTTGCTTCTCAATTTGATATTATGCCTCATAGCATACTTGTGCCTCTTCATGTTTCTACATGAGTGGGTGAGTCCTTAGTGGTGGATTGAGTGTATGGATCATGTCTTGTTTCTTTAGTTGGGTATGATACTTGGGTAGACTTGATCATTTTGGGGATTATATACTTTGATATTATTTTTGGAATAGATTGAATCTTTCTACTCCATGCTATTCTTAATTGTTATTCTAAAACTATGGCCATAGCGATGTCGGGTGTTCCAAGAGTTTAGCGGATGCATGCTAGTGGTTCTTACCGAAGCAAAATTATTTCTTTCATTTGAGTTTAGACATTGGTTGATATAAGGTGTTTGTCCTATTTGTCCTTAAATTTGGATAATTGTGTTGAGCCACCTCACATGAAATTTGTGTCTATGGTTTAGGAGTTCTTGGATGTGTTTCCTAGAATTCAGTTAGATTCTTGATTCCCTTACGATTATCTAAACCTAGGGTTTCTAGAATTTCAGTAGATTATTCTGAATTAGTTACTTTAATGTTCCTAATCAGATTATCACGTTGTAGTATGGTGTTTGCCCATATTCATGCATAAACTCAGAACCCTAGCCATGTAGTTCTTTTAGTTCATGAATTACACATGCTAGGTCAAATATTTCAGTTATACATGCCTCAGAATTAAATGTTTCACTATCAACATATAAATGTTGCATTTTCAGTTAGCATTTCAGTATTTTGAGCTATCCAATATTACAGAACTTCAGTCATAAATTGTTAATTACTTAATCAATTGGGAGTATGCTTAGACCGAGTGGACTAGGGTTCAGCATAACCAAATAGTCAGAACTACATACCCCTGTACGTTATAAGTCCCCTCTGTGGGCATCAGTGTAGTGATCACGCTAGTCATGCCTTTATATTGGGTTCTCTCGATGGGGCGTATACATCGGACTCCACATTTAGCTCATGTGGTTTTATATCGGTCATTAGTAACTCCCATAGTTCAGTCATATTCTATTGCATTGACCATGTTATCAAATCAGTATTCAGTGTCAACATGTTATGAACTTGGTCATTGCATTCAGTTATTTCATGTTCAGTATTCTCAGTTTAGTATCATGCTTATATCATATCATTGCTCAGTATATGATTTGGTTCAATTAAGATTATTATTCAGCTTTACTCTATCCTGCATACTCAGTACCTTTCAAGTACTGACGCATAATCTGCACTATATCTTCTCATGATGTAGGTTCAGGTTCTCGGCTTCCATATCACGCTTAGATCGGTTCCCGATGTTCAGTTCAGCAACATCAGTGGTGAGTCCTCATTCTTCGAGGACGAGTGACATGATTATCTTTCTTACTTTTACCTTTAGTTTTCGTTTTGCAATATCTAGCTGGGCCATGTCCCAACATTTTTAGTCAGTAGAGGCTTTATTTCAGACATAGTTAGTTTCAGCTTTAGTGTTAGAGTTTGACATTTCTATTGTATTTAAAACCCTCAATTTTCATACATTCAGATTTAGTATATGGGTATTCCCCATTATTTTAGATTATCTCATGTTTAGCTTCCGCACAGTATTTAATGCTTCAATTTACTTTAGTTTTCTTATGATTTGCCACCAGGGTTAGCTTGCGGTCATTCATGATACTAGGTCCCGTGTCCGCATCGAGGGGGTAACCTCGGGGCATAATAGACGTTATGCAACAGTCTCGTTTGGTTGCAGATTTCTAAGTAGATCGGTGGTTTGATTGCTTTCATAGAGGCTTGTTATTTCTTAGTTGAAAAGATTCGTAAGCACCAGTTTGAGGATGGGAATTTATGTCTCATTGAAGAAAAAGTGTTGAGAGGGGAGGACAGATAGATTTTCCTTGATTATGACAGTGTCTTGAGGATCGGAGGCAGGATTTATGTGCCCAAGATAGCAAAATTGACTAAATTGATTCTTTAGAAGCCCCATTGTTCTTGATATTTTATCTATTCGGGCATGGCAAAGAAGTACCATGATTTTCTCCAACACTATTTATGGTGTATCATGAAGATTGATATTGCAGATTTTGTTTCTAGGTGCTTGACTTGCAAACAGGTCAAGTGTAAGCACCATCGGCCCATGGGTATATCTCAAAGGTTGCATATTTCTACTTGGAAGTTGGGAAAGATCACTATGGACTTCGTTCTAGATTTACCTACCACCATGGTGGTTATGATTCTATTTGGGTTGTCATTGACTGGTTGAAAGAGCCTTCCCACTTCATTCCGGTTCTGTTGAAGCATACAACAAAGAAGTTATTCGAGCTTTATATTTATCTGAATGTGCAACTACATGGAGTCCCAGTTTTCATTATCTCTGTTCGAGGTTCTTTATTCGCTTTTTATTTCTGGTAAGAATTACCGCATGGGTTGGGTACTTAGTTAGATATGAGTACAACATTTCACTATTATACAGATAGTCAGTTTGAGTGGATGATTCAGGTGTTGGAGGATATGCTCCGAGCCTGCGTGATTGATTTTTATGCTAGATAGGATCGTCATTTTCCCTTAGCAAAGTTTTCCTACAACAATATTCATCACTTCAGTACTCAGATGGCCCCATTTGAGGTGGTTTATGGCTGACATATTAGATCTCTGATCCAATGGTTTGATTCAGGTGAGGTGGAATCTTTAGATACATATTTGCATAGAGATTCTATGGAGCAGGTCTGTATGATTTAGGGTAGACTGTTTACAACCTAGAGTTGATACAAGAGAGATGAAAATAAGAGAGTCCAAGCTCTAGTGTTCATAAAGGGTGATCATGTTTGGCTTCGAGTGTTACCCATGAAGGGTGTGATAAGGTTCGAACTAAAGGGAAAAGATAGCCATAAATTCATTGGACCTTTTTAGATTTTGAATCGTGTGGTAGAGGTGGCCTAAAAGTTAGTCTTGCCACCTAGCTTGTCAGTTGTGCATCTTGTGTTCCATGTCTCCATGCTTCAGAAGTACGTGTCAGATGAGTCCCATGTACTTTCTATTGATTTAGTCAACTTGGGTCCAGACTTGTCCCTTGAGAAGGATCCTATAGATATTTTGGATAAGCAACTCTAAATGCTTAGGACCAAAGATATGGCTTTAGTGAAGATGCAATGAAAGCATCGTTTAGTTGGTGGGCCAACTTAGGAGACAAAGTCGGATATGTGTGCTAAATATCCATAACTTTTCGAGGCTTCAAGTACTTATATTTGCTTTATGTTCGAGGACGAATATGGTTTTTAGTGGTGGATAATGCAAAGACCTAGTTGGTCATTTTTTGAAATCTTTGTAAAATTACTATTTTTCCCACACGATATCAGCCTCAATCTTTTATTATCATTTTTTGAAAGTTTGTTTCCAAGCTTTGAGTGAAAAATTGAGAATTTGGTAAGGTTTGATTTTGGAAAGGCTAATGTTACGTAAAAGTGGTTTTCAGAGTTTTTTAGATTTTCAAGTGTCTGAATGGAATTCCGTCAATTCCATTGGTCCAAAAATGTAGAATTTGGTCTAGAAAAGTTGTTGGCTTCAAATTTGGAGTCCTTTTTAGGATTTGATGTCCTAAGTTGGAAATTATTGAGATTTTAGCCTTTGGGTTGACTTTGGTGAACATTCGGGGTTCAACTGCTCGGATCGGAATTCTGAGAGTTTCATTGAATTTTGGGGGATGATCTTAGGCCTAGGTGTGCTCTTGGTTTATTTTTGAGAAGTCCTGAGCCTGAGTTAGACTTTTTTGGTGTTATGTTAGTGTCTTGTGGTATTTACAAATGTCAGGTAAAGGAGACCTCAGATTTATGTTTCGATTGTTCCATTGAGTCTGAAATGTTGAGTATAATCAATTTGCATATATTGTTTGTGTTTACGGGGTTTTGAACGAACCCCAAGGTTCCTTTTGTTGTTCAAGAGTTGGCTGATATTTCTAGTGTATGTGTGTTTCACGTTAGCGATATCAAGTTGCTTTCGTGAGAGGCCAGTCCCTCATAATCATGAAGTGGTGTGTCATGATCGCGACCTTCACTAAAAGGAAGGTATGTTCGCGATCATGAGGGCTAGAAATTTATCCGGGTTTGACATTTGCGAACCCATGTCTGCTTTTGTGATACCAGAGAGGGTTTTTGGACCTAATTTTTTTTACTTTATGCCGCATTTTTTATTTTTGAGCTTGGGAAACTTTTGGAGTCAATTTTTGAAGAGAATTCTTGTGCTAAATGTGTTAGTTAAGATTTTGTGATCCTAAAACTTAATTTTCTTTGATTATTTATTGATTCTAACATAAAAATTTGGATTTTCATTCGAAAATGGCTTGTTTTTTCAAGAACTTAGGTTCTAAATTAAAATGGAGATTGTTAACTGATTTTGATGCCTTTTGTGAAATGGTTTTCACCAATGTGTTCATTAAGCCTTGAATATCATTTTCAAGTATTGATTTTCGTATTCAAGCCTCCTTTTTGAAATTGGATTTTGAGGTGATCGACCCATTTTTCAAAGTATATGATGTGGTTATTTTTTTTCCTGGAGATGTATTATGAATACTTGATTGTTATAGATTATGTGTCTTTGGTCATGGTTCAGAAGGGAAAACCAAAGCCCTGGGCTGATTAATTGATTTTATTGAGGCAAGTGATCTCTTAAGCTTGGTAATCTAGTAGAATTGTGTACTTCTCTTTATTGTATGTCTGATGGGGAGTAATGGGAGATGAGGTGAAGGAATTTTTGTTTCCACTTGATTAATCTTAACAAATAATAGAGGGGATATGAAAAGGCAACTTGTTAATAATGATGAGTTGTGAAATTCCTTGTTGTGGACTTTATTTGATTGATTGACGAAATGCTTTGATGGCATGTAAGTGGATTTTGAATTGCTTGAATTGTTGTATCTTCCTCGTGGTATGAAATTTGCATATGTGTATTGATTGCTGAAAATTGTGATGTGGCATGTGTTGAAAAGATGAAGAGAAATGGTTCTGGCTAGTGATATGAGATAAAACCGAAGGGAAATTATTCTGGCTAGTGATGCGATATAAAGTCAATGGGAGATAGTTTCGGTTAGTGATGTGATATAAAGCCGAAGAAAAATGGTTCCAGCTAGTGATGTGATATAAAGCCGAAGGGAAATGGTTTCGACTAGTGAAATGATATATTACCAAAGGGAAATTTTTCCGGCTTATAATGTTTTAAAAAACCGATGAGATATGGTTCCGGCAAGTGACAAATGTGTCGAAGGGAAATGTTTTCGGCAAGAATACATTATGTGACTTAATGCCTTCGATACTTGTGATTGATCTATTTGTTGATTGTTATTGATCTACTCGTCAATTGAGATTGACTTACTTGATTCATGTTTGTTGTTGAACTATGAATATTGGGTCTTGTGAGCCGAGTATTCTAGAACTTTTAGGTTGGGGCTAATTTCTCTGCAGGTTGTAGCTTAAGGAGGTCCGGTTGGGATGAAAGGTGTATTCGATTTCTAGCTAGGTTGCCTTGTTTATTTTGTTTCTTGTTGGGTACTATGTTGTTGGTAGTCTCTCCTTCTAAACTTGGGTAGGTTCCAAGCCCGGTATTGTCTGATCGTCTTTCTTCTCCTACTTTCCGAGGCTTGTCAAAGGACTACTGAGGGGTAACTGCTTTTCATCTCGATGTGCCCTCTTTTCCTTTATGTTATGCTTCGTTCTACTTGAGAAATAAAGACATTGAGACTATGTAATTATTTCAATTCCTCATTTTTGTATTAGTGACTTTTACACGTGACAACACGGTCTTGGGGTGTTAATAAAATGAATTATTTTCCTTTTCTATCTTGTTCTTGTTTTATCTTTCCGCATTTTTTTCGTTTAGTCGGATTGAGGCTAACTTTTTTTGGTGGAAATATACAAGAGTCATCCCCCGTTTTTGGGTAGTGACATAAATCTTTAAAATGTGAATTTTTTACCACTAAAAAATAAAACACTTATTTTATAATATGATATACCGTGAGTTTACGATATTTTTGCTACATATCACTTAAGAGTTGTGTGTGTCTAGGGCCATATTGTAATAGGAATTAATGTTTTTGTGTTATATTTGCAGGAAATAGGCTTGGACATGGAAGTGTGAGATAACAACTTAAAATCTACAGAAGGAGCCACCCATGGAGGTGACCTATGGATCGTAGGTCCAGTCACGGTCCATAGATGGGTGGTGTAGATGGAGCATCATGGAAGTATGACAAAGTGTGGAACTACAAATGCAAGTGACGGATCGTAGGTCGACCCACGAGCCATCCTGCACATCCGTCGAATGATTCAGAGAAGTTAAAGTTCTAGTACCTGATGAAATTCCTAAGTATGGAGCCACGAAAGAGGACCCACGGACCGTAGGTCAACCTCATTCCATTCTTCACATCCATCGATTGTATTTGAGAGTGAAGGTTCCAGCCTTTACAGGAAAAAGTATAATTGTTGTAAAATGAAGGGGACCTACGAACCGTAGGTCCACCCACGGTCCGTAGGTCGAAGTCGTCGATCAAAGCCGCGTCCAAAACGTTTATTTCCTTATTTTGTTTCCTTTTTGTTTGGTACATCTTTTTTTATTATAAATAGGGTATGTACACCTCGTTTTTGGGGGGTTAGACATTATTGTTTACTTTTACTTCTTGATATTTTCTTGGGAATTAACTCGCAAACTTTAGCAATTTGATTTTCGGATTTCAGTTTATAAGATTTTTGCTTTGAAATTCAATTGGAGATTACAGGTTTCTTCTACTCTAAACGTAAGTTCATGAATTCTCTTTCCAACGTTATGAATTGTGTTCGTTCAAGCATGAGTAGCTAACTCCACAACTAGGGTTGTGGAAACCATGAGCAATTAACAACGTATGAATAATAACTAAGTAATTCTTGAATAGTGTTTATGCATGTATTGGTAATTCTTTCCCTTAGAAGTCTTTTTAACAGTGCACAATGCTAGAACTTCCTTTTAATAGTGTGATCCTATCTAATAGTCCTATGTCAATTTGTGCGAGGGTGAAAACTAAGTCATGCATTGATGTGATGTCTAATATGAGGTAAAGGTAAGAGTTAGTAAATTATACACACGTAGCCGGACTAAGGTGCGGATTGAAATTCCCTGTTTGGAGGACCAATCAATTAGGGATACCTATCTTAACAACTTTTCATTTAAAACACTAGGAAAGGATTACTAATATTAGGATTACCGCATTAAAAGTTTATGGGGAACACATACTCCCTAGTTTCTCTCTCACTCATTGATAACAATAAAGTTTGAATCTTGCTCAATTGTTACTTAAACAACAATCAGTTATTTGTTTCACAAATCCCCCTTTTATTTACTTGTCTTGGAAATAATTTGACTAAACAGAGATAATAGTGAGTTAAGTTTAAATCTAAACCATATTCCTCGTGGGATCGACCTTAACCTACAATTTGGGTTCTTTATTTGACAACGATCACTTATACTTCTTTAGGATATGTAATTCGAGCGTATCAAATTTTTGTGCCACTGCGGGGGAATAAGGCTTTTGGATTAAGTTTAACTACATTATTGTACTTTAGTCGATTATTTCTTAATTTTACATTTTATTTTGTTTTTTTTCTACAGGTTTCTACACTAGTTTATGCCAAGTACACGGAGTCGAGGAGAACCACTGATCCCATACGACCCCGAACTAAGCAAGACTTTGAGAAGAATGGAAAATCAAGGGGAAATAACAATTTTATCATAAAGGAGCATGAGGACGGAGTGAATAATGAGAACATTCAGGTTCCTGTTGGTAATCTACTTGGAGATGCATTGAGGGTGCAGAATCCGCCAGAACCAAGGCTACAAGATAACTACATGGTCGAGTTCAATAGAGTTGAATCAGAAGGACCCATTGTTCTCCCTCATGTACATCCAATGCAAACATTTGTGGTGTTGAGCAGTCTGATGCAGATGCTTACTGCGAGGGGATTGTTTTCTGGTATGGCTTAGGAAGATGAACATGGGCACATGGACAAGTTGAGGAGTGTCTGCAAGAGTTTTGTAGGGCGACCGTAGTTGGATATGAACGTCATAGGGTTGAGAGTCTTCCCTCTATCATTGACCGGAGATGCTGCGATCTAGTTTTCTAAGTTTTCGTTTAACTCAATTCATAATAGGATCAATTGCACAAGGTGTTCATGGAAAAGTATTTCCCTTTGTCCAAGAAGTTGAATCACAAGGAAAAGTTGAAAAACTTTGTAGCACTACCTGGAGAGTCTGTGAGTAGTTCATGGGATAGGTGCACTGCATTCATAAGAAGTGTTCCAAATCACCGCATCGATGATGAGTCACTGAAAGTGTACTTCTACAGAGGTCAGGATAAAAATGGTAAGGATGTGCTTGATACTATCGCTGGAGGATCATATGGTGAGTGCACTTTTGAGGAGATCACAGAGAAATTGGAGAATATTTCCCAAAACAATAAAGCATGGAGCACTAGAAAGTCAGACACTAGAAAAAGCACATTTGCAATTCAAGCTACCTCAGTAAAGCTGCTGATTATATTCGTGAAGAGATGGCCCATATGAGAACATAATTGGGTTTGGTACTAAAGCATGTGACTGGAGGTGCAGAGAGATGGTAAAGGTGGTAAACTATCTGACTAGAAATCGACCACCACCAATTGAGGAATGCTACTATGAAGAGGATGCATATTTGGTGAATGATCACACGGGGGGTTTCCGAGCCAATGCCTAAGGTTCAAATTCGTATAATTGGCTCCAAGGTCAAGGAAACCAAGGTCAGAACTATGGTAACTACAATTAAGAGGGAAACTATGTTCGGGATGGGAACTACAATCGCGACAACAACTACAACCGGAACAACTATGGAAACAAAAACAGGAGAGTTGGACCTTATGTTCCACTTGTAAATTGGGAATCTGTCAATCGAGAAGCTGGGGGTAATATGTCACGGATTGAGAATATGATATAGAAGATGATGAAGAGGTTTGATACGACTGATGAGAATGTGAAGGAGATTGAAACGACTTGTCTAGAATTGGTCAAAAAGTTGATGCCCATGCAGTGTCGATCAAGCAACTTGAGTAGCAGATGCATCAGTTGTCCACTACAGTAATCTCATGTCATCCTGACACACTTCCTAGCAACACCATCCAGAATCTGAAGAATGATGGGCATTGTATGGCAGTCACTACTCGAGAGGGTAAACATACCATTGATCTACATATGCCGTCAGAGGTTGAAATTGTGGTTGAAAAAGATGATAATGAGATTGAGGTTACTGGAGAGTCCAAGAAAGCTAAAGTGAAGGAAGCGGAGATAACCCAAAAAGTTGTTCCCATTCCTAGACTTCCACCTCCATTCCCACAGAGGTTGGTAAACAATAATAAAGAAGGAAAATACCGTAGGTTTATTACTATGTTGAAACAACTTTACATCAATGTTCCGTTGATAGAAGTTTTGGAGCAAATGTCTGGGTATGCAAAATATATGAAAGATTTGGTGACTAAGAAGAGGGTCGTCAGTTTTGAAGATGATGATAGGTTGCAACATTTTAGTGCGATTGCTACTTGGTCACTTGTGCAGAAGAAAAAGGATCCTGGTGTTTTCACTATTCCTTGTACCATCAGGTTGTTGCATTTTGTGAAGGCGCTGTGTGATTTAGGTGCTAGTATTAAGTTGATGCCATTGTCTATTTACAAGAAGTTGGGTTTAGGGGCTCCAAAACCGATTGCGATGTGATTACTCATGGTAGATAGAACTGTGAAGAAGCCCATTGGTGTTCTTCAAGATGTACTTGTGAAAGTGGAGTGGTTTATTTTTCTGGTGGATTTTGTGATACTTGATTGTGAGATTGATTTTGAGGTTCCCATCATCCTAGGGAGACCATTCCTTGCTACTGGCCGCGCCTTGGTTGATATAGAGAGAGGGAAAATGAAGTTCCGATTGAATAGTTAAGAGGTAACTTTTAATGTCTGTAGGTCCATGAAGCAGGAAAGCGATCTCAAGTCTGTGTAAGTGGTGAATCATATTGAGGAGCGAGGTTCTGATGTGTCTATTGAAGAGAGGTTAGGTGTTAATGCACTTGCAATGGTAATGATGAATTTTGAGGGTGATGGTATTGAAGACTATGATGAGTTAGTTGCCTCACTTGATAGGTTCGAATTCCGTTCCAAATCGAAGAAGTTGGAGTTAGATATGAACAATCACGACTCTCTACCCGTAAAACCGTCTGTTGAAGAAGCTCTAAAATTGGAGCTCAAGGCTCTACCATCACATTTGAGGTATGTATTCTTAGGGAGAGATGGTACTTTACCAGTCATTATTGTGGTAAATTTGAGTGAGGTACAGGTTAAGCCAATGGTTTCTATGTTGAAGAGGTTCAAGAGGGCTATTGGATGGACTATTGCAAACATTATTGGGATTCCTCCTGGCATTTGTTCTCACAAAATCAAACTCATGCCGGATCACAAGCCTAGTATTGAGCACCAAAGGAGACTAAATCCTCTTATGCAAGTGGTAGTGAAGAAGGAAATCATCATGTGACTCCCATTGCAGATAGTAGTTGGGTTTATCTTGTTCAGTGTCTGCCCAAGAAAGGTGGGATTACTTTGGTTTCTAATGCGAAAAATGAGCTCATTCCGATATGGCCAATGACTGGATGGATAGGATGGATGGACTACCAAAAATTGAATGCTTTGACTATAAAGGACCACTTCCCTATGCCATTCATGGATCAGATGCTGGACCGCCTTTCTGGTAAGGGTTGGTATTGTTTTCTTGATTGTTATTCGAGCTACAATCAGATCTTCATTGCTCCGGAAGACCAAAAGAAAACCACCTTCACTTGCCCTTATGGGACTTTTTCCTTCAAACAGATGCCATTTGGGTTGTGTAATGCTCTACCAGCCTTCCAGCGTTGCATGATGTCGATATTTTCAGATATGGTGGAGGACACTACTGAGGTATTTATGGATGATTTCTCTATGGTAGGTGACTCGTTTGATGGTTTTCTGATGCATTTGGCCGAGGTACTGAAACGGTGCGAAGAGTGCAATCTTGTGCTCAATTGGGAAAAATGCCACTTCATGGTGAAAGAGGGGATCGTTCTGGGTCATCAAATTTCTGATAAGGGTATTGAGGTTGATAGAGCTAAAGTCGAGGTAATACAAAAGATTCCACCACCTATCTCTGTTAATGGTGTCAGAAGTTTTCTTGGGCATGCATTCTTTTATAGGAGGTTTATCAAGAATTTCTCCAAAATTGCACACCCATTGTGCAAATTACTCGAAAAGAAGTGTAAGTTTGATTTTGATGATGCTTGTCTGAGAGAATTTGAAGAGTTGAAAGCAAAGCTAGTTTCTGCACCTATCATTATTTCACCGGATTGGGGGCAACCATTTGAAGTGATGTGTGATGCGAGTGGAGTGGCTCTTGGGGCAGAGCCGAGAGAAGATTTTTCATCCTATTTACTATGCCAACTAATATTTGAATAATTCTCAAAAGAACTATATGGTAACTGAACAAGAATTCCTTGCTGTGGTTTTCGCATTTGAGAAATTTTGATCCTACTTGCTTGGTACTAAGGTCATAATGCATACTGACCATTATGCGTTGAGGTATCTGATGATTAAAAAGGATGCAAAACTGAGGTTGATTAGATGGGTATTGTTGCTGCAAGAGTTTGATTAGGAGGTGAAAGATATAAAAGCGACAGAAAATCAAGTTACCGATCATTTGTCCAGATTAGAGGAGGAATCTACGCTCAAGCTAGGAGATGGGCCTGAAATTAATGATGCTTTTCCAGAAGAACATGTATTGGCTGCTTCTCATGATCTTATTTCTTGGTTCGCAAACTTTGCTAACTACTTGGCAAGTGATCTGGTTCCATCGGATTTGTCTTTTCACCAAAGGAAAAAGTTTATGCATGATGTGAAGAAGTTATTTTGGGATGAACCTTATTTTTTCCGTATTTGTGTTGATGGGATTATTCGTCACTATGTGCCCGAGGTTGAGATGATGAGTATACTAGAGGCGTGTCATTCATCGCCTGTTGGTGGGCATCATAGCGGTATTCGGACAGCTCATAAAATCTTGCAGTGTGGGTATTACTACCCTACCATCCACCAAGATGCTCATTATTTGGCCAAGTCTTGTGATCGTTGCCAAAGAGAATGAGGAATTTCAAAGATGCAACATCTCCCTATAAATCCAATATTGGTGATTGAGTTGTTTGATGTATGGGTCCTTGACTTTATGGGTCCATTTGTGAGTTCACATGGGATGAAGTATATTCTTGTTGCGATTGATTATGTGTCCAAATGGGTGGAAGCAATACCGCTTTCAAACAAAGAAGGGAAAAGTGTCATCGCATTCCTGAAAAAGAGTATCTTCTGTAGATTTGGTACACCTAGTGCGATTATCATCGATGGAGGTTGCCACTTTTGTAATAAGTTGTTCAAGGCGTTGCTAGAGAAATATGGAGTCCGTCACAATGTAGCCACTCCTTACCATCCGTAGTCTAGTGGGCAAGTTGAAGTGTAAAACAAAGAGATAAAGCAAATCCTTGCAAAGACTGTGAATGCAAATAGAACTGATTGGTCAAGGAGGCTTGATGATGCTCTATGGGCCTACTGCACCGTATTCAAGACTCCCATAGGTATGTCCCCTTTCCAACTCGTATATGGGAAGTCGTGCCATTTACCGGTAGAGATAGAGCATAAGGCTATGTGGGCGCTAAAGAATTTGAATTTGGATTGGGGCGCCGCATCGAGTCAAAGAGTGAATGACATGAATGAGTTTGATGAGTTTCGCCTAAAAGCTTATGAAATTTCAGCCTTTTACAAGGAGAAGATGAACAAGTATAATGATCAAAAGATTGAGAAGCGTGAAATTGTTGTGGGTGATCTAGTGCTTTTATTCAACTGAAGGTTGCGGTTGTTTCCTGGCAAGCTCAAGTCCAAGTATACTGGGCCATTCAAAGTCACTAAAGTGTTTCCACATGGAGCGATCGAGCTTGAGAACAAGGAGGGAACAAGGTTCAAGGTGAACGGGAAAAGGATCAAAGTCTACATGGGGGAGTTTGAGAGTGTGCAAGAACTTATTGAGGCCTATTACCTTGATGAATTCTGAGTAATCAAGGGGCCTGCGTCGTGTCGCGATGTTAAATCAAGCGCTGCTTGGGAGGCAACCCAAGATGTAGAATCTAGCCAACTATAGGTTTTTCTTTTCAATTAAGGAGTTTTCTTCTTTTATTTCAATTTTTGTAACTCTTTAGATAGGTGTTTTATTTTTGTAGTAGTGTTGGGTAGATATAGCATAGCGTCTGTGTCCAAAAAGTGTCAAGAAAATGTAAAAGAAAGTCCTAATGGTTGCTACGTGTGCAGGGATGAAAAGCTGAATCTGTAAAAAAAGACTGTGCAGAGGTGTACGGACCCCATCGACAGTTCGTGGGTTCATCCACAGACTGTGAATGGCGTCCGTAGACCCCAGGTAAGTTCCTAATTTTTCTAAGTGTAAAAGTGACCTACAGACCTCACTTATTGTCCGTAGGTCGACCCACGGTCGAAGACAGGGTCTCGTAGGTCCAAAACCTATGGTTGCCTGACCCGACCCGAACACCTTATAAAATAAACCTCTCATTTTTAATTCATTCCCACCATTCAAAACTCCCTCCCAACCATTTTTAAACCTTTTTTCTCCCACAATCACTCCATTTAACTGTGAAATCCCAAAGATAAAGCCCCTATTCACTTCCTAAAATTCCCATATCATTCCTCTCCCTTCCAAATCCTTCATCTCCACTTCCCCAACGATTCCACAGTCCGTAGTTTTGTGTCAAATGCTTGTTAAAGGGTCTAAAAGTTCATTGCATCATCACACTCACCCACTTTGATTGCTTGAAACGTAAATGACTTAACCCTGACTTTGAATTCAGTGTTCATTGTTGTATTAAGAAGTCACGAAGTTGGAACTGGACCTTGGGCTGTTAGGGTTGTTAATTTTAGAGTTAAATGTTTAATTGTATACTAGAATAGCTCTTGGTATGATGGTATGTGAGTGTGTAGGTTATTAAAACTAATTGAATCAAGGTAAAAGGTCTAAATGGAAGTTTTTACTTAAGGTTCCTAGTTCGGTATGTTAAAATATCAAATTATGAGTAATCGGAACCCTATGGATTACAAACTACCATATATAGTATTTAAATGCATGATTATACCTAGGTTGATTAATTTATGCACGGAGATAATGAGTACAAAATCCGACATGTCTGAAACCTATCACAGACTTGACCCACGAGACCACGTCCACGGACCGTAGGTCAGGTCCGTGGGCCTGTTGCACATTAAATAGTCACCATGTGTGGAACCACGGAGGTGGACTATGGTCCGTCATTCCATCGACGAACTGTTCTACACATCCGTGGTTCACATCAGAAACCCGACTTCTGGGAACCCTGACCTACGGATAGTAGGTACCTACCGTAGGTGGACAATTTTGCTGCTTTCAAAAAAAAATTCAATTTTTGTTTTGCATTGTTTCTTGTTCTAAAATTTTTTCCGACTATGTTATTTGCTTGTCGTGGTACTAACTAAGCTGTTATAGGTACTAAGGTCCCCAAGAATGCTCCGGCTTACGCCGCATAGGGAAAATCAAAATCAGTGGCACCGTCCTTTCGACTGATCGATCATGACACTGATGTAGAGAGTGATGTGGAGTACATTTCACCTCGCACCAGGACCTCCCCCGCTGCTCCCTGCACTACACGGAACAAACCTTGGCAGGTGAGTTCCGACGTGTTCACTGCCCCCAGTATGAAGAGGGGCCCACACCGATCGGCTCACAGGATGACTCTGAGTCCGCATTCGACTCCGTCTCTGGCTCTAGTACCAACGGAAACACTGCCTCATCTTTTGAGGCCAATAGTACGGGTGATGTCCTCATACTTCCTTGTTTCGAGCCTCCAACAAATCCTGCCGAGCCTACTAGGTGGAGTGTAGATAGCCAATACTAGATCTACAGGGATGCTCGTGTGCTGAACGAAAAGGAAAAGATGGCCAGATTGATCACAGAGGAACGCAGAGTTCTCACAGGCAACCTACACACCGCGCCCGCTATCCATAATCTCTTCCAGAGTCATAGGTGTGAATGGTTGGCCCATAGCCCAGGGTCCATCAGTGATGAGATGCTTAGGGAGTTTTATGCTTCATCCGCCGCCACCCTCAGAGGATCAATCGACAATCGGGCCAAGCCCACCGCCCAGATGGCCACGCTGCTCCAGCATGTGAAGCTATGGATGCATCAGTCGATAGCCTAGTTCGAGGCGCGGATGGAGAAAATGATGGACCTCAAGGTTCAAGCCGTTCAACAGTGCCTGGATGCATTTGAGTTGTGCGTCTTAGAGAGGCCGGTCCCCACCATTGATGTTTCCACTTTCCAGAAGAAGTTGGCTAGTCTATGGGCTGACCTTGATGCCCTCCTAGCTCCCTGAGAGACTGAGCCTAAGTCCGCTCCTATGGCACTGGTTGATGATAAGGTGTTGAGTGCCCTATTCAGAGATGGTATACCACTGATAGATTCTTCCCTTACTGATGGAAAGAGCCCCCGCTCCAGTCGTACTTCTGATGACAGTGAGGCCAGGAGAGTGAGCAACAGAGAGCGCTAGGATACGGAGGAGGCTCAGAGGGCATCCATAGTCGACGAGGAGATGAGATAGCAACTGGCAAGGGAGATAGGTGGTGGTGCATCTACCAGTGTGAGCACTACTAATGGTGTGGTGAGAGTTGATGATATCACTACTGAGGGTGCTGAGATGGTAGATGGGAAAGTTACTAATGGCGTTCTACGTGTTGATCCAACGGGCTCCGGGAAACAGGACCCATCCGCTGCTTAAGTAGTCTTCGGCGCATATGCGCCACAGGTTTGCTTCACCCGATCCTTTACTTTTTTTTTTGTGCATTGGGGACAATCACACTCTATTTTGTTTGGGGGGGGGGAACGGATTGTGAGTGATAGGGTGAAGTCTGAGTAAACCCAACTCATAATCCTCTCTTGGAGTTTTCTTGCGTGTGTTCTTTTCCCCAAAGAGACTATTTTAATTTATATTGAACATACATGCTTAGGAATGTATGTGTAGGAGTAAGTAGAAAAATGAAAGCATGATGGCATAAAAAAAAGCATGAAAAAAAATGATCCCTGTCCAAAACTGTTGAAATGTGCTAGATCGATAGTTTTGATGAGTTGAATGTGTTGGGTCTCAATGTGACATGATAAGAAACCGATTTGACCTCATAAATTAGGCTAAAAAATTGAACTGGGTAATCTGATAATGAAATAATGTGCCAAGAGTGAGTGAGAAAAGTTGAATGTTCAAACAATGTGGGCCAATCTAGAACTTGCCCCATTGGTCCTGCTAAAATGATCTACGCTAGAAGTTGGGAAGTGATCATATGCCCTTGTTCAAATTAGTCCACTTAGGCCTAAAATGATCCAACCAGATGCAATAAATGTTCCCTTTGATCCAAATATTTGAGCCTAAAATAGACCATTTCTTTTGATTCACCTAACTCACCTTCCCAAAAATAATTGTCTTGTCCCCGGTCCCTCCTTGGACATGTGGACCTTGACTTAGGCCAAAAGCCTAAGTTGAGGATGGCAAATTCAAAAGTTACCTTGATCTTGGCCCTTGTCCAACATCGGATATTGTGCACCGCAACTAATGCAAAATCCATAAGTTGAGGATGGCTATGAAAAAGAAAACCAAAAGAAAAAACGGTATGAAAAGAGTTTTGTGCTGAAAAGAGAAAAAGAAGAGATAGAAGAGGATGTGACTTTGTGCAAAAGAAGCAAAAAGATGAAAAATAAAAGTGCTAAAAAAATAAAGAAAAATAAAGTGAAAGAAAAAAAAGAAGAAAGTGAAAAATAAGAGTCGCAAAGTCAAAGGTTACATCCACATTGAAAGGAGTCAAGGGAAAGTAATTAAAATGAAAGGATGTAAAAAATAGGTTGAGAAAAGAGGGAAAAGCCAATGTAATGTCAAGGAGGGTAGATAGTCACTAAAAAGTACCCACATGTACCACACCTGACCCTGAGCCTACGTTACAAGCTAAAGAAAGTTCTATAGTGATCCTAGCAACTAGTGTGGGGAGTCTAAGCAGTGAAAATAAGAGCAAGCCTATGGTATTGATCACTAACTATACTTGGAGTCACTTCTGAGCGTGAGTGTTGAATGAATCCTAAAACTCTAAATTCATATCTTCTATGTGAAAAGGATTTTGTTTGAAGTGAGGGCACGAGTTACATTGTCAGAAAGTTGGTACCTTGGTGATTGTGGAAAAGTATATGTTGTGTTGTCTATTGGTTGATATTTGTCATATCTTGATCCACATGAGTTAGCTTGTTGAGTCTAAGGGATAATATTTTCACTGAGGAAATAGAATGGATTGCAATAGCCATGTGATTGATTGAGTTTGTATGTCTGCTTCTACACAAGTGTAATTTAGAGTTTAGTGCGTCGCTTGAGGACAAACAATGAGTTTAAGTTGATGGTGTTTATATAATATGAGTTTACGGTATTTTTGATACATATCACTTAAGAGTTGTGTGTGTCTAGGGCCATATTGTATTAGGAATTAATGTTTTTGTGTTATATTTGCAAGAAATAGGCTTGGACATGGAAGTGTGAGATGACAGCTGAAAATCTGCAGAAGGAGCCACCGACGAAGGTGACCTACGGACCATAGGTCCAGTCACGGTCCGTAGATGGGTGGCGTAGATAGAGCATCAAGGAAGTCTGACCAAGTGTGGAACTAAGGATGCAAGTGATGAATCGTAGCTCGACCCATGGGCCGTATTGCACATCTGTCGAATGATTAAGAGAAATTGAAGTTCCAGTACCTGATGAAATTCCTAAGTATGGAGCCACCGAAGAGGACTGTTCTGCACATCTGTCAATTGTATATGAGAGTTAAGGTTCCAGCCTCTGTAGGAAAAAGTCTAAGTGTTGACCAACGGAGTGGACCTATGGACCGTAGGTCGAAGTCGTTGATCAAAGCCGCCTCAGAAATTTTATTTCCTTATTTTGTTTCCCCTTTATTTAGGACATGTTTTTTTTATAAATAGGGTATGTAACCCTCGTGTTTGGGGGGTTAGACATTATTGTTTACTTTTAGTTCTTGATATTTTCTTAGGAATTAAGTTGCAAACTTTAGCAATTTGATTTACAGATTTCGGTTTTTAAGTTTTTTGCTTTGAAATTCAATTGGAGATTACGGGTCTCTTCTACTCTAAACGTAAGTTAATGAATTCTCTTTACAACAATATGAATTGTGTTATTTCAAGCATGAGTAGTTAAATGCACAACTAGGGTTGTGGGAACCATGAGCAATTAACAATGTATGATTAATAACTAAGTAATTCTTGAATAGTGTTTATTCATGTATTGGTAGTTCTTTCGTTTAGAAGTCTTTTTAATGGTGCGCAACATTAGAACTCCCCTTGTTGCTACTTGTCGGACCAAGGAGGTAGTTAATAAGAAAAGAATTAACACCAGAGATTTAGTGTGATACTATCTAATAGTCTAATGTCAATTGGTGCGAGGGTGAAAACTAAGTCATACATTGATGTGATGTCTAATCTGAGGAAAAGGTAAGGATAGTAAATTATACACATGTAGCCGGACCAAGGTCCACGATGAATTTCCCTATTTGGAGGGCCAATCACTTAGGGATACCTATCTTACCAACTTTGGATGCAAAACACTAGGAAAGGATTATTAGTATTAGGATTACCGCGTTACAAGCTTATGGGGAACACATACACCCTAGTTTCTCTCTCTCATTCATAACAACAAAGTTTGAATCTTTCTCACTTGTTACTTAAACAACAATCAGTTATTTGTTTCGGAAATAAGTTGACTAAACATATATAATAGTGAGTTAAGTTTAAGTCTAAATCATATTCCTCTTGGGATCGACCCCAACTTACAAGTTGGATTCTTTATTTGACAACGATCGGTTATACTTTTTTAGGGAGGTGTAATTTGAGTGTATCATAATACACTACTAAAAATATTTCAGCTAAAGTTTTAATTGAAATGTCATAAGAAATATAGTATTTATTTATGATAAGTCCATCAGAGAAATTTTCGACACCTCAATTTTTTATTTGTTCCATCAAAACTCAATTGGAAATTGATGTATTTTTGTAATGATAGTTGTTATTTAATAATTTGTTTAAGTTAATACATAAAATTGAATTTAGAACTCAGATAATAATAATAGCTGACATAGTAAATGCTTAGGGAAAGTAATTTGGTTTCCTTCATAAGACAATGAAATATTTCATTTTGAAACAATATCATTAATATCCATGCCATCAAAAAATTATAACTCGATCCTATTGAGTCTGACTACATATTTTATTTAAGTTATGATTATATTAAGTACCACTAACAAACATTCTGCTGAATTCTATTTGATTAAACAATAATTTATCTATTTTAGGACAATATACTATGTGATGTGTACAATTCTTGAGTGAACGGTACCCATATATAGGGCATTAGATTTTAATTTATATTGATAAGACACACAAAGATTTTAATCAATGACTGCAAGAAATGCTTTACTAAAATTTTGAAGGAGAAAACAACTTCGTAAGTAAGGAAAAAACATAAACAAGAATATTCAAAAAGGTAGTAGTTCAAACAATAGACACATAAACCAAAAATACACAAATCTTTTAGACATGGATACTGTTGGCCTTAAAGCTTTAAGCTTAGATCCACCTCACTAGATTCATTATCACAAATGGATTGAGGTTTGAATTTCAATTGATATAGATCAGATCTATCCAAAATAGGAAAATTTATCTCCCTTATATGTGGTCCTTCAAATACACAAGAGGGGTTCCATTTTGGGCAATAACTACTGAATTCAAACCTCGTACATAGGTCATTCTTCTTGGTTGAAGAAATTTGTTGTAACTGATTTACTTTCATGCCTATGTTACTATCATTTCCTCTAAGTGAGAGAGAACGATATTATGGTAGTGGTGGTGGTAGTAGTTGGTTTGGATTCACATCTCTGCCATAAATGTTACCTATTATTGAGTTGGTGTAGTATGAGGTTGGTGGTGGTATTGGTAATTGAATGTTTGTATGCATAATTTTTCCGTCATCATTAGCACCATATGAGGATGATGGTGGAGACAACAACATCTTTCTTACATGTTCGACTGATTCTGAAGGTGTTGGTAATGGTGCACTTAGATTGTTTGAACCTTCTACTATGTCTCTATCCATATCATTGTCAGAAGAATGAGATAGAACATGATTCATGAATACTTGATAGCCACGAACACTTTTTTCACATATAGGACAATGGACCAACGATAGATCTGTCGAAATTC
Source organism: Solanum piurae (assembly GCA_029582685.1). NCBI lineage: Eukaryota > Viridiplantae > Streptophyta > Magnoliopsida > Solanales > Solanaceae > Solanum > Solanum piurae. The sequence goes on from JAJOOO010000991.1 coordinate 50,697, forward strand.
TTAAAAAAAAATATAGAAAAGGAAGCAACATAAAAAAATGTTAATATTTGAAGTCAAAACAATATGAAAAAATTTACCTAAAAAGAGGAAAACTTCACCTATATGATGAGGATGGTGGAGGCGGTAGTGACATTGGTAGTTGTTGGCTTACATGTAATTCTTTATCACTATTATTACCACTAACACAAATACGATGAAATAACTTTGGTGATGGTATTGATTTTGAATCATTTGTTTTGTTTCTTATGGTTCTTACATACACTAAGTATGTTTGACCCTTCTACAAGGTACATCTCCTTTGATTGGTGTACTTGATGAGATTGAACATGATTCAATAGTTCTTGATAACCACAAACAACTTTGTCACAACAAGAACAATGGAGTAGCTTCATGTGAATTTACATTCTAAAGAAAAAAAATAGAAAAGGATGCAATGTCAAAAAAATTAATATTTGAGGTCAAGCAACATAAAATGTTTTTCCTAAAAAGTGGTCAACTTCTCCTATATGACTTGTTCTGAACAAAGAGATGAGACTGGATTATGCAGTTTAACTCTAGAGAATGTATGAACAATTTATAGGCAAATGCACTTGCGCACTTTCAGACTTGTAGAATTCAGATCTCTTCTAAAGGTAAGTTTATTAAAGTGACAGCACTGCAATCAAAACATGAAAATTATTGATTTTTTTCCCTTTTTAGAGATACTATTCAGTATATATAAATAATTTAACTTGTATAATTTTTTTGTACAATGAGATAATTGGTTTTCCTCTTTTGAATTTTGGTTTGAAAGAAAATTAGCAATAAAAACACTAAAATTATTTATAGAAAAATAGTGAAACATATGTCTATATAATGTTTAACTATGACAATTCTACAACCAAAACCTCAAAATTATTGTTTTTTCCTTCTTAGAGAAACCATCCAAATTATTCACGGTTAGGTAAATGACTTTTTTTTATTTTTGTTTTTCTATAAGAAAATTAACACTAAATACCAAAACCATTTTTGGATAAATAGTTAAACATATGTTTATTTAATATTTAATTGTGATAACAATGCAACCAAATTTTTTTGATGTCTTTTCCTTTTTAGAGAGACTATATATATATATATATATATACTAGATTTTTGACACGCGCATTGCACGTGATTATCAATTCAGAAAATTTAAGTGAAGATTTGAATAATAAGCTTTGCACAAAATAATATTACAGATTCTTTTGTAAATGTTCCATGTGGATCGTCATATATATCTCTGTTCACACGTACCTATGAAGATGGTCAATGAATTTTTTTATTATTTAAATGCAATAATGTACATATTTATTTCAATTTGATGAGGTTAAATCATGTAATTAGTCGTATCTCACTAATATTACCTTATAGACGATATTTGTTAGTATGTTTTTCTTTTCATCTTACCAGATATGCTTTGCACGTGTATTCTACTTAATCTGTTTAGATATCATATGAACATGTCGATATGTCATATAACTTTTAAATGATTCATATATTTCATATATTTTCACATTTTTTGTGAGTTTTTTTTTTTTCAAAAAACTTGAAAATATTTAAAATAATATATTTTGAAGTTAGAAGATCTTGTTAACTTGATAATACATTTGTGACATATATAAATACTGAAATAAGAACTTTTCTTCGTCGAAAATACTAAAATATTAAGAAATAGTAAATTAGTAAAACTAAAGGACAAAATTTACATAGTAATAACTATTTTAAATCAAACTTTCTGACAATCTAAATCACATAAGTAGCATTGATAAATAAAGTCATTCTTTTGTCTTGAGTATCAATAAAATAAATCGTGATAATTTTCTAACTCTTGATAAGTTTAATAATTTTTTTAAAATAAATTCAGAAACATATATTACACCACAACAGAAATTGATAACAAAAACAAATGAATTTAGACTACAATAAAAATTAAACTAATACAAACTGTCCATAGCGTTATTACTAGTAATATGAACTTTGCTTCTTCAAAAATATTGAAATATTAAGAAATAGTAAATAAGGAAAACAAAAGGCAATGTTTATATAGTAATAACTATTTTAAAACAAATTTCCTGACAATCCAAATCACATAAGTAGCATTAATAAATAAAGTCATTATTTTGTCTTGACCATCAAAAAACTAAATCTTGACAATTCTCTAACTCTTGAGAAGTTTAATAATTTTAGAAAAAGATATTCAGAAGCAGATATCTACATCACAAGAGATATTGTTAACAAAAACAAATGTATTCAGACTACAATAAAAATTAAACTAATACAAATTTCAACTGACGTTATTACAAGTCATATAAACTTCTCTTCGTCGAAAATACTGACATATTAAGAAATAGTAAATCAGCAAAACAATAGGGAAATGTTTATATAGTAATAACTATTTTGAAGCAAACTTTCTAACAATCCAAATCACATAAGTAACATTGATAAATAAAGTCATTCTTTTATCTTGAGCTTCAAAATAAACAAATTGTGACAATTGTTTAACTCTTGAGAAGTTTAATAATTTTTTACAAAGATATTCAGAAACATATATTTACATCACAAGAAAAATTGTTAACAAAAACAAATAAATTTAGACTAAATCATGTTAAATTCGTATATATTGGAACATTACAAACTAAGGGAAAATGCATAAGTACCCCCCCCAGCCTATGCCCAAAATCCCTGAGACACACCTAACCTTTACTAAGGTCCTATTACTCCCCCAAACTTATTTTTTAATTAATTTTTTACCACTTTTCGGCATACGTGGAAGAGTCCGTGACTTCACCTATGTTAGGCGCGTGGGTGCAGTTTTTAGGCAGCACTGACCAATAAAAATTGGCCACGTGCTAAAATAAACTTGAAAAAAAATAATATTAACTCAGTTGTCTTCTTCTTTATCATTGTTCTTCATCTTTGAAAAAAAAAACCTCCATTATCATTCAACTCCTTGCTTCAAAAAGGTAAAGTAAAATTTTAATATATTCATTATATTTACACTTTTTTATGTCGATTATTAGTTATGATTTTAAATTTCTTTCACAATTTTTATGTATAAATGTTAGGGTTATGACAAAATCCGAGTTGAATAAGTTGTGTATGGATGAGAATGATTCAATGATCAATGCGGAAGTGCGATGCAAGCATGGAATCTTATTGAATTTCTGAAATCGAACACTAAGTACCAAAATCCAACATAAAAAATCAATTATGAGTCTGAATATCGAATTTCTGAAATTAATTTTTTGAAGATAATGTTCTTTTCTTTTCCTTTTTGGTAAAGTTAACTTGAAAACGTAAAGTGATAACTTTTTGAAATTTTGGGAAGTGTAAAAGCTATTTTTGAACTGATAGCTTACTTTTTAGAAAGTTGAAAAAGTGGGGCCCAACGCGTGTTGAACAAAGCTTTCAACCTATCTGGTTTATATTGCCACGTAGGCCGAAAAGTGGTAAAAAATTAATTAAAAAATAAGTTCGGGGGTAATAGGACCTTAGTAAATGTTAGGTGTGTCTCAGAGATTTTGGGCATAGGTTGGGGGGGTACTTATGCATTTTCCCACAAACTAATGTATATACTAAGAAACAAATAATTATTAATTCATCAGAATTATTTCCTCAAGTACTTGAGGTTAAGGAATATACTCTCTTGGGATAGAACAATTTACTTCATCAGAATAGTGGTACCTCATATTTCGTTAAACTTTGAACTAATTCAATGACAATAAATCACACGAAATTTTAAAAAATGCAAGAAGAAGAAGAATAGAAGATTGAAAAAATTGTGGTTGAATGAGAGAAAACCCCTCTATTTATAGTCAACAAAGGGTAGTATGAACAAATATTTTTTGTGTCTTATTTGAAAAGTCATGACCTGAGAAGTCACAACCCTTTCGAAAAGTCACAACTTATTATAAAAGTCACAACTCTTTGGAAAAGTCACAACTCATCGAAAAATCACAACCCTTTGAGAAAAGTTGCAACTTATCAGAAAGTCGCAACTCATCGAAAAAGTCACAAACCTTAGTTAGGGATGTTTTAGTAATTTAACATTCAAGTTTGGAGTTCATGATTTTAAGGTAATTAGTTTTTTTACATGTGCGTTGCACGTGAATACCAATTCCAAAAATATATGTTATAGTAAATATTATTGCTTATTAAAGCGAAGATTTGAATAATAAGCTTAGCAAAAAATAATATTGCAGATTCTTTTGTGAATGTTCAATGTGGATCGTCATATATATATTTCTTATTCACGCAAACGTATGAAGATGGTTAATGAAAATTTTTATTAGTTAAATGCAATAATGTATATATTTATTTCAATTTGATGAGGTTCAATCATGTAATTAGTCTTATCTTATAGACATTATTTGTTTTGTATTTTTCTTGTTATCTAACAGATGTGTTTTGCATGTGTATTCCACATTAGATTGTATAGATGTCATATTAACATGTGAAGAGAGCAACTATATTTTATATTTTCACATATTTTCACATTTATTGTGAGTTTTTTTTCAAAAAAAAAGAAGAACTCGGAATATTTTAAAATAATATATTTTAAAGTTGGAAGATCTCGTTAAATTGATAATACATTTGTGACATATATAATACTTTAATTTAAATTCAAATACCTACCAAAATATAAATATATATTTGCATTAATGAAAATATTTATCTCATAAAATTAGCTATTAAATAAATAATAAAAATTAAACTAATACAAATTTCAACTGGCGTTATAATAAGTCATATGAATTTTTCTTCGTCCAAAATAGTGACATATATAATAGTTAATAAGTAAAACAAAAGGGAAATGTTTATATAGTAATAACTATTTTGAAGGAAACTTCCTGAGAGTCTAAATCACATAGTAGCATTGATAAATAAAGTCATTCTTTTCTTTTGTCTTGAATATCAAAAGCAAATTGTGACAATTCTCTAAATTTTGGAAAAAGATATTCAAAAGTATATATCTACATAACCAGAGACATTGTTAACAAAAAGAAATGAATTTAGACTACATCATGCTAACTTCGTATACTGGAACATTACATACTAATGTATATATCAAGCAAAAAAATAATTATACATCATCAAAATTACTTTCCTCAAGTGCTCGAGGTTATGGAATACACCCTCTTAGGATAAAATTACTTACTTCATCAGAATAGTGGTACCTCATATTCCGCTACACTTCTAACTCACTCAACGACAATAAATCACACAAAAAAATTAAAAATGCAAGAAGAAGAAGAGTGGAAGATAAAAAAAATTTGTGGTTGAAAAAAGAGAGGAAGCCCCTCTATTTATATTCAACAAAAGGTAGTATGAACAAATATTTTTTGTGTCTTATCTTAAAAGTTATGACCTTTCCGAGAAGTCACAGCCCCTTTGAAAAAGTCACAACTTATTAAAAAAGTCACAACTCTTTGAAAAAGTCACAACTTATTGAAAAAGACACAACTCTTTGAAAAAGTCACAACTCATCAAAAAATCACAACCCTTTGAAAAAGTCACAACCCATTGAAAAAATCAGAACCCTATGAAAATGTCACAACTTATCGGAAAAGTCACAACTCATCGAAAAAGTCACAACCTAAGTTAGGAATATTATAGTAATTTAACATATAAGTTAGGAGTTCATGCTTTTAAGGTAATATATATATATATATGTACGTATGTATGTATATTTATATCAGTTAACTTGTTAAGAAACTTTCTAAGCACTATGAGATGAATGTATTTCCTCTATTGAATTTTTGACTTCTTAAAAGAAAATTAGCACTAAAAGACTACAATTATTTTGGTATAAAGAGTTAACTATCACCCAGATCACATCATTAAATCGGATTAATGTGGTCGTTTTTTAGTCTTTATAACTTCCTAATGAAATATTAATTGTCAACTACTTAGAATATTAGGAGTTTTAATAGAACTATGAAATATTTTAGGGAAAAGGGTTCAAAATATATCTGAACTTTGATCAAAATTACTGTAATAATCTTAAACTTTGGGCAGGACCTCCTCATGAGACTGTGTATTGACTACCAACATTTGAAAAAAGTGACAGTAAAGAATAAGTATCCTCCTCCTCATATTAATGACTTATTTGATCAACTTTAGGGAGCATCTTCGTTTTCTAGGATTGATTTGAAGTCTAGCTATCATCATCTGAACATTAGGGCATCAAATATCCCTAAGACAGGTTTCAGAACTTTATGTAGGCACTATGAGTTTCTTGTGATGTCGTTCGCTTTGACTAACACACCAACAACATTTATAGATTTGATGAATGGGGTGTTCCCACTGTATTTGGATTCTTTTGTGATAGCGTTCATTGATGACATCTTGGTGTACTTCAAACATGAGGAGGACCATGTTTGACACTTGGGGATTGTTCTCCAAAGGTTGGGGGAAGAGAAACTGTATGCCAAGTTTTGGCTTGATTCTATTGAATTTATAGGTTACATGATGACCAAAGAGGGTATTTAGGTAGATCTAGCCATGATTGAAGCGATTAGAGGTTGGACCAGTCCCACTATCAGCTAATCAGATTTGGGATTTCATGGACTTGCAGGCTATTACAAGTGATTTGTTTAGAGCTTTTCCACCATTGGATCTCTTTTTACTAGATTGACTCGATAAAGTGTGAGCTCTAGTGGTATTATTAGTGTGAGGAGAGCTTCTAAAATATAAAGACCTTGTTTACTTCGAGTTCTATATTGAATTTACCCGAGGATTATGTGTACTTTACATTTATTGTGATGCTTCTAGAGTTGGGTTGGGTGGAGTTATGATGCAGAAGGGGAAAGTGATTGCCTATGCCTCTATATAGTAGAAGACCCATGAGAGCAACTATTGTACTCATGATTTAGAGTTGCTTTTGTAGTTTTTGTGCTTAAGTTATGAATGCATTTTCTATATGGGTACATTATGAGAATATCAATGACCATTAGAGTCTTAAATACATCTTCAGTCAAAGGGACTTGAACTTGAGGCAACACGGATGGCTTGAGTTATGGATGGACTATCATATCACCATTTTGTATCATCCGGGAAAGGCAAATGTGGTGGGCGATGCTTTAAGTGGGAAAAAAACTACTATTATGGGGACTTTTGCCAATATCAATATTGAGGAGAGACCCTTGGCTCGGGATGTTTAGAGGCTAGCCAACAATCTCATCTGGTTGTAAATTTCTAAGAATAGTGGTGGTTTAATTGATTTCATAGAGGCAATTTTTTCCTTAATTAAACAGATCTGTTTGCACAAGTTTAATGATGAGAAGATGTGTCTCATTCAAGAAAAAATGTTTAAAGGGGAAAACAAGGAGGTTATCTTTGTCTGATGGTGTCTTGAGGATTCAAGGTAGGATTAGTGTGCCAAAGACACGCGAGTTGATTACATTAATTCTTGAGGAGTCCAATTATTAATGATATTACATTCACCCTAGAGCGGTGAAGATATATCATGATCTGAGTTGGAATTAATGTTAGTGTGGCATGAAGAGGGATATTACAAATTTTGTGTGTAGATGCTTGACTTGCTAAGACGTCGAGTGTGAGTACAAGCGGCCCAAAGGTATATCATAGAGGATGCCTATTCCTACTTCAAACTACGATCGAATCACTATGGATTTTATTTTGAGTTCTCCTTCCACCGTGGGTGGTTATGACTCTATTTGGGTAGTTGTTTATAGGTTGATCAAGTCCACCCATTTCATCCTAGTTCAGGGGAAGTATCTGGGTGAGAGGTTAGCCAAGCTTTATATTAGTTAGTTTGTGCCATCACATGGAGTCCCTATTTCTAGTGTCTATGATTGAGGTTCATTGTTCACTTCACATTTCTGGAAGGCCTTAGAACATGGTTTGAGTAGTCGGTAAGATATGCGTACAACTTTTCAACCTCCTATCGATGGTTAGTCCGAGCGGATGATTTAAGTGTTGGAGGATATGATCTGAGCTTTTGTGATTGATTTTGGTCCTAGATGGGATAAGAATTAGCCCTTAGTATAGTTTTCCTACAACAATAGTTATCACTTTAGTATTCAGATGGTCCCATTTATGGCGTTGTATGACAGATGGTGTAGATCTCAAACCAGTTGATTTGATTAGGCTTAGATACACTCTTTAGATACAAACTTGGTTAGAGATTCTATGGAGTCGGTCTTTAAGATTCAGGTAGAGTTTTAACACCCCAAAGTCGACAAAAGAGTTATGCATATTGAAGAGTTTGAGCCTTTGTGTTTATGGAGGGAAATCATGTTCGGCTCTGAGTTTCACCCCTGAATGGTGTGATGAGTTTCGGAATGAAGGGTAAGCTTAACCCTAGATTTATTAGCCCTTTTGAAATTTTGAGCCGAGTGGGAGAGGTGGCCTATAATTTGGCCTTGCCACAAAGCTTGTAAGTATTACATCATATGTTTCATGTCTCCATGCTTCAGAAGTACATGTCGGATGAGTTCCATGTGCTTTCACTTGATTCAATAGTAGTGGGTCCAGATTCTTTCTTTGACGAGGAGCTTATAGCCATGTTGGATGGCATGTGTGAATGCTTAAAACCAAGAACATTTCTTTAGTGAAGGTGTAGTGGAAGCACCATTTAGTTGGTGACCCAAATTTGGAGACAGAGTCGATACGCCTGCCAGATAGCCTCTGCTTTTCAAGACATCATGTACTTTCTTTTACTTTATATTCGAGGACGAACATGGATTTTATTGGTGGATAATTAATGACCCGGTAGATCATTTTTGAAAAAAATTATCATAAGATTACCAATTTACGACTCCTAATATTGGCCCCGAGACATTTTTGAATAAGTTTCTAAATTGGTTCCAAATTATGAGTTAAAAGTTTTGAATTATGTATGTTTTTGAATTTGAAAGGATAAAGTTGTTAACAAGTGGGTTTTGATGTCTTTTGGAGTTTTGAGTAACTGAATGGAATTCTAATGATTCCATCAGACCCAGAATGTGGGAATTGATCTGATAGAGTTGAATTATTTTTAAGGAATTGAAGTCCTAAGTTTGAAATTGTTGAGATTTTAGTATTTAGGTTAACTTTGGTCAACATTTGGGGTTCAGATGCTCGGATTAGAATTCCTGGAGTTTTGTTTGATTCGAGGTATGATTTTATCCCTGAGTGAGGTCTAGGTTGAATTTTCAGAAGTCTCGAGCTTGATTTAGCCCTTTTAGGCGTTATGTTCATTTCCTGTGAATCTCATGAGTTTTAATCAAGGATACCTTGAATTCGTGTTTGACGATTTCATTGACTCCAGAACATTGAGTATAGTAAATTTGCATATATCATTTGTGTGTATGATGTTCCGAAGCAATCCTGAGGGTCCATTGGATGTTTTGAGTGTTGGTTGATTTTTTGGAGCCTTGAGTCAATAGTTTCACGCGATCGCAATAGAGTGTTCTTTCACGAATCTCGCAATTGTGAGACCTTGATTGCAAAATTGAGGGAGGTAAGATCCCAGACCTTCACGATCACAAAGGTCTTGTTCCTGATTGCAACCTTTGTGAAAGCAAAGGCCGGGATTTTTCTGGTGCTTGCTTTTACGTCATCTGAGACCCCTTTTGCTCGCCATTTTTGGGGTTTTACCCATTTTCCTTATTTTGAGCTTTGGAGAACCTTGTGAGGTGATTTTATAGAGATTTCTTGTGCTAAATCATTTGAATAACTTTTGTAACCCTAAAACTTCAATTCCCTTTGGTTATTTATGAGTTTTAACATCAAAATTTGGGATTTTGATTGGCAAATTGGAAGATTTTTCAAGAACTTGAGTTCTTAACTAAAATGGTGATTGTAAACTACTTTTCACTCTTTTGGAAATGGTTTTAATCAATGAGTTCCAAATGCCTTGGGTAAAAATTTTCAAATAAAGATTTTTGGATTCAAACCTCATTTTAGGAATGGGTTTTTGAATTGATTGACCCATTTTTCAAAGTTTATAAAATTGGCATTGTCATTTTCGGAATCTTATTGTGATTACTTCATTGAAGTGGATTGTCTGGCTTTCGAAATTGTTCGAAAAGGGAGGGCTCAAGTGTTTGATTTACTTTTTTGATTGAATTGAGGAAAGTGATCTCCTAAACCTTGTAAAATTAGTAGAATCATGTATTATCATTCATTGTATGTGTTGAGAGAAATGAGAATGAGCTGATGAGTTCATTATTCCACTTGTTTAATCTTAATGAATAAAAAAGGTATTAATGAAAAGGGAAATGTGTTTTATTATAATGTTTGTTTGAATTGCCTTGTTATGGACCCTATTGTGTTGATTGATAAAATGTTTTGATGGCATTATTATTGACTTGAATTGCTTGAGTTGTTATCTCTTCCTTATGGTGTGAAATTTCCTATTTGCATTAATTGTTGTGCACCGTGATGAAATTTGTGAGGAATATACCAAAGGGAAATGGTTTCAGAAAGTGATATTATTTAAAGCCGAAAGGAAATGGTTCTAGCTAGTGATATAATATAAAGACAAAAGAAATGGTTCTAACTAGTTATATAATATAAAGCTGAAGGGAAATAGTTTCGGATAGTGATATGTGCCGAGGGGAAATGGTTCTGGCAAGTGATATGATATAAAGCCGAAGGTAAATTGTTCTGGACAGTGATGTGATGTAAAGCTGAAGGGAAATGATTCCGGCTGGTGATATTGTGCCGAAGGGAAATGATTCTGGCAAGTGATCGACTATGGTGATTTAATGTATTTTGATACTTGTGATTAATCTAATTGATAATTGTGATTGATCCGCTTAATAATTGTTAAGGATATACTTGATACTTGTTGGTTGTTCAATTGTGCATATTAGACTGTGAATGTTAAGCCTTGTGAACTCTGTATTGCGAAACTGTTAGATTGAGCTACTTTTTATGCAGGTTGTACTTTTGAGGAGGTTCGGTTGGGATGAAAACTATACTTATATTCTAGCTAGTTTTGATTTTTTTGTTTGGTTTATTATTGAGTAATGTGTTGGTTGGTACTCATTCCTTTTTACACTTGCATAGGTTCCGAGCCCAGAACCGTGTGATTGTTCTTCCTCTTGTTACATCTGAGGCTTTTTGAGGGTACATTGAGAGGTAGATGCTTGTAATCCAGGTGGACTCTCTTGTTCCTTATTTTATGCTTTGTTCTTTTTTAGAAACGATGACATTGAGATTTTTAATTATCTTTCAAGTCCGCACTCTATACATTAGTGGCTTGTACATGTGACAACTAGGTTTTGGGGTTATGTTTTAGAATGAATAAGTTATCCTCTTTTATGATGTTTTTTGTTTTTCTTTCCTCATTTTTTTGTATCAGTAGGGTGTGGCTTACTTGTCTTAGTGGGGATATACAAGTGTCATAATGTCTATTTTTGGGTTGTGACAAATAGTATCATAAATGAGGTTCATATGTATCATGTGTGTACAAGTCATGTCTAAGTAGAGTCTCGAGTATCGATATGGAGACATATGTGCTTATCTTAGAGAGGTTACAAAAACTATTAGACAACTTCCATTCATTCATCCTTTCTTATTATCCATCATTACTTTTGCTAGTGTTGAGTTGTCGTATATTATTTTGGTAGATACTTAGACCAGAGCTTCTATTTCTAGTGGTAGTTGTTGAGACCCTAATCAAGGATAGAGGTAGGGCCCGAGGTAGATGTCCTGCTCATGGAGTAGCACCGACAAGACGTCAACTTTCTAAGGGTGGTACGATAGGTAAACCACACGGTTCTCAAACGAGGGTAGGCTCTGATGATCCTCTATTAGGAAGGTCAGCCACTAGTGCTTCATGCACTGGTTATTGGTGCACAAATTACTCACGAGGTTATTCTAAAAGAGGATGATCGGTAGTATTATGAGAGGTTTCAGAAGATGAATCAATCCTAGTTTAAGGGTGGTAAGAGAGAGGACATGGTGTTCATTTAGTTGCAGCCTAACTTTGTGGACTTGCGAAGGAGTGGTGGAGGACTTATGTGAGGTCTAGACCAGTTGGATCTCGTCCACCATAGTGAGATATGTTCTATAATGCTTTCCAGGATCGCTTCATACTTTGGAACGTGGCAGAGGATAGTCAACCGAGGTTTGAGGACACGAGACAGGGCAGTTTATCTGTCACGAGCTGAGCTTACACCCTGGACGTGGCCGACACTCGAGAACCATTGTTGGTCCCCAAGAGAACCCTCATCTTGGTTGGCTACAAGCGGAATACTAACTCAAGCATACAGAAGCTTAATACTGAATTAAATTCATTGAACTCCAATAATGAACTTTAAGAAAGTCTGAACAATACTTAAAAGAAATTAAATAATGAAATCTCTTCGACTCTGTCTATCTTTGAAGCCTCTACTATTACATAAAGATATCGGGACAAGACACACGACATCTCAAAACTACTAACTGTAAGGTAAGGGTAAAGTCCTCTGGAATATAAGAAAGGTCACCGAAGATGACTGGAATATCACATGACCTCAACGAAACGCTTGTTGATGATCCTGAATAACTGTATTTGTATCATGAAACGATGCATGCCAAATGGATTAGTACATGGAATGTACGAGCATGTAAGGGAAATTCTAAAGCATAAACATAAGCTTGAACTTGACAAAAAGGAAACATACTTACCTCTTCTTAACTCACTCAACTAAACTCAACTCAAGAATAAGATACTGAACTCAAAGATGCAATATATGGAAAAAATATAAAAATTAGATAATAACTCAATTGTATTGAAGAATACAACAATAACTCAATTTGTATTTAAAAATACAATATAACTCTTTGGGATATTCTCTAACCGACAACCATCACTATGAGCTATGTGATGATACAACATCTAGCCGACGCTGCCAGAACCTTCGTATACTTTGTCGGGGAATAAAATCTACTAGTAAGTGCATCCACTAGTCTATGCTAAAAATCATTAAGGAATTATCTAAAACGTATGACCCTTTCTACCCACGTTGGCTACACAATATATGGGGGCTGTGAGTTGTATGAACTGTCCCCCATATCGGTGCTCAATACTACTCCCAAAATATATTGGCTCATATTTTTAAAAACACTACTTTTTCTGTGTTTTGAGATTATTATTGAAAAATCATTGTCTTAAAAGAAATGGTACTCAAACTGCTCAAAATTCTTTTAGAAATCTCAGTTTCCCTTCATCTTAAATGTAAAAACATTTACTCTTAGGAATACTTAGTTCCCATATATACTTTTAAAGAACATGAACTCAACTCTACTCTTCCTCAACTTAGTGCTCAATCCTTTAAAACAAGTTTTAAAACAATTTGTAAAATGACTTCTTAAAATAGTGTTCATGCCAAATTATAGACGTGAACGACCCAATTCAAGGTTTTCAATAACCATGCATAGAACTCAATACTTGGAACTCAACAACTCCAGAACTCAAGGAGTCAATGATACTACTCATCTCAAGAATGCTCGACTCGTAGGGTTCATGCAAAATTATGGGAATGAACTACTCAACTCAAGGACTCAATGATACCTCTCATCTCAAGACTTCTCGACTCATAAGGTTCATGCAGAATTATGTGCATGAACTACTCAACTCAAGGATTCAATTATACCTCTCATCTTAAGATTGCTTGACTCATAGGGTTCATGCGGAATTATGGGAATGAACTACTCAACTCAAGGACCCTCATGTGTAACATGTAGTAGCCCCATGATTAGGAATATAATCATAAAATGATTAGGAACTCAATACTCAAGACTTAGAACTTGAATATACTAATCCTCTCAAAGATACTCAACCGATGGAGTTCTTGCGGAATTTATTCACATGAACGACTCGACTCAAGGGTCTAAATAAAAATACGGAACTATTGTATATGACTCTTCTCATTCTCATACATACTTCCTCAAAACTCAGTTTAAAACCCAAGTGTTGGCTTTGAAAAACTTCTCAAGATTCATAACTCAAAATAGGCTTCATGATGAATTATAGACATGAACAAATCAGCTCAAGGATCTCAATAAAAATATAGAAACTCAATAATTAGGAATAGTATTTTTAAAAGAACCATGAACTCAAGAGCTCAAATCAACTTATCTCAAGAATACTCAAATCTAGGGGTAGAATCCTAGATTTCTCTTTTACTGATCTTAACGAAGATGTAGGGAATGAGAACGAACTATTCCAACACTATGATAGCCTTAAATACCTGGAAGAACAAGGTTCTTGAAGAATCTTGAAGAAAAACTTGATTAGAAGACTTGGAACCCTAGCTTGAAGGTAAACGATCAAGAGAACCTTTCTTGAGATTCTTGAATTAGTTTCTTGAAATCTCTATGGACAAGAGTTATGATTTTCATTATTGATCCATAATTTTATGTACGAATTTGAGTTGAAAAGAATGGAATTTTTGGAGAAAGACTTGCCTTGAAAAGATTGAAAGAATCTTGAATGAAGTCTTCTACTGTGATTTTTCCTTAGGGTTTGAGAGAGAAGAGAATCATAGATACAAGATGCAAGTATGATTGTTTTTAGCCTTTTATTAGTCAAGAAATTTGTTTAGGGTTTTCTTGGAGGTAAAAAGTAAAAATGACCCTTTTTAAGGTTTTCCCGTCGCCTAATTTGTAACAACATTGTATCAGGTTACTAAAATGGTCATAACTTTTTACTCAAAAATTATAGTGATGCGAAATTGGTGGCGTTTGAAAGTAGATTTAAATACCTTTAATTTGATAGGTTATGGGCCACGTAACTCTTTATATTCTAAGATATTTGATCATTCGAAATTGACTCAAGTAGAATCTTACATCAAAACTTAATCGATAAGGAAACTTCATGAACACTTATAAAAAACTCATCAAGAAATAATTTGCTCAATATTTATGGATAGATTCGCAAAAGAAACTCATGATTGGAGTGTGGGTGAACAAACCCAACACTATGGAAGATTACATACCTCAAAGAACTGGGTTCTTGGCGAAATCTTGAATTTCTTGAACGAACGCTTGAAACTTTGAACTTTTTCTCCTCTTGAATCTTCTCTCTAAAACCCTAAACACTTTTGGGGATGAATGAAACTGATTCTTATCAGTTTAGACCCTTAATTGGTTGAAATTCGCGTTTAGAATAAGTGGGGGTAAGGAAAAGACTAAAACACCCCTCCTATTTTTGGGTAACTTTCCTTAAATCGACTGGCTGACTTCAAAAGGGCATATCTCCCTTATACGAGCTAAAAAATTAGCAAACTCGGTGGCGTTGGAAAGAGGATTCAGAGATCTTTCTTTTGATATCTTGTAGGTCTCCTAAAACTACTAAAAAAGTGCTTAAAAACGACGGACAGAAAAGCGACGAACGGCGTCGCTCCAAAAAGAGAAGCCTTTTGCCACACTGTCCATCGCTTTTCAATAAAAATAATTATTTTTAAAATTATTTTACAAAAAGCGAAGGACGGCATCTCTTAGTCCGTCGCTTTTTTCGCGGATTTTTACGCCAAATATATAAGTAATTAATAATTATTTATTTAATATATATGGCGACGCCGTTCGTCATTTTAAAAAAAATAATTATATATAAATTGAAAATTAACGATGCTTTCCGTCGCTTTTACTTTATTATATTTTATTAATAATATTTTTATTATAGGGACGGACGACATCTTTATGTCCGTCGCTTGTTTGTCAAAATAGATGGTCAACTATTTTAAAAAAGCGACGGACAGTGTCTCTTAGTCCGTCTCTTTTTGGTCAAAATGTTGGTCAACTATATTTAAAAAAAGCGACGTACTTAGAGACGTTGTCCGTCGCTTTTTATTAACTATCTGAAAGACATATCGCGGTTTTCTTTTTTTCCTCTCTTTCTCTTCACTCTTATTCTCTCCCTTCTCTCTATATCGATCTCCCTCCCCATCGCCGTCGCTGCCCTTCCCCATCGCAGTCGCCGATCATCGTCCTCTTCTAGTGATGCCCTTCCCCGTCGCATGTTACCTGCCGCCTTCGCCGGTCGTCGTCGTTGCAGTGCTGCTGCCTCTCCTTGTTAAGGTTTGGGTTAAATATTAGTTTTTTTTTCAATTCTAGTGACTATAATTGATTGTTTGTTAGTATATTATTGTTTTTGTTTGTTGGGTTGTGTTATTCAATTGTTAATTTGATTTGATTATTGTTAGTTAGGTATATATAATTGAAGATTTTTATTTTAGGGTTTTTTTAAAAAACATTGGGCATTTTTAAATTGGGCATTGTTAGTTAGTGAAGAATTAGCATTTTTGTATTTTAGGACTAGTTTAAACTTGAAAATATATAATTTGAGGTTGAATTGGGATTTTTTTGGATTTGATTTTAGGACTAGTTAGTAAAGTGTTAATTTGAAGTTAGAAATTAGTAATTGAAGTGTTATGAGTAGATGATGAATGTTTGAATGTCATGAATTTAGATGATGA